>JAIUZE010011645.1:0-56256 GCA_022085475.1 Heliosperma pusillum | reverse complement strand
TGTAACAACCCGAAAAATGCCAAGTTTTCTAGTAAAAATATTTACTAACACTTTTCAGTAGAACTTAAGTTTTTAAAAATAGGAATTTTTGTTCCGAGTCTTATTTTGAAATTCCGCGTTCGTATTTGGAATTTTTGAGGGATTCCATGAAAAGACCGTTTTTAGTCATCTTTGACTTTTCTTGACTTTTAAGTCGTCTTTGACTTTTCCTTGACTTTTTAAAGTCGTCATTGACTATTTCTTGACTTTTAAGTCGGCCTAAACTTTTCTTGACTTTTAAGTCATCTTAGACTTCTTTTCTCGACTTTCAGTCACTTTGAATTCCGTTGACTTTTCCCGACGCGGTTTCATTAAGTATGAGAACCGAAAGTTATTTAAAAAAGATATTTTTGATTTATTTTTATTTAGATTTATTAAGATTATAATAATTTTAATATAATTATTTTGAATTTATTCGGAATTTAAAGAATAACGTTTACGGTTTTTAACCAAACGTCATTTAACTATTCCCGACGCATCGTAATGCGCGCAACAAAATCGAAACTCGACTTGGGCATGAGTCACGCGCCCATGTCATCGTTTTCCACTCACATGAGATAGTTTAATTCTTTTGATTAAACTAATAAGAATATCTTAGATATTTTCAACTTTATCGATCAGTTAACGAAAATTACGCAAATCGAGCAAAAACAGACCCGATGCTCACCATACCACACGGCTCAACAGTCCTCTAATAGCTCTTGATATTTTCATTTCTTTTGATACAATAATCATAATATCTAGATATTTGTGTAATTAACTTTATCGTTAATTATATTCAATCGTTTACCGTAAAATAATTATTAAACGCGAGTCAATTACGTAACAACAATTTCAAAACCCGACATCTTTATTTGGCTATAAACTCACGGCCAACTCCACTCTTCCTTACTCACAAACAACTTTTCATCTTTCAACAAATCAAATAAAGATCAAAATATCACTTTCTTTAATCGTTCTTCGTGTTCTTCGTCGTTCATCAATTGTTCTTCATCGTTCTTGAGAAAAACCTTCATAAAATCTTCATTTCTTAATTAAATCCTTCCTAATTTATATTTCTAGACTCTCCTCTTCGCTCTCCATCTTCTAGTACGGTTTATTTTCAATTCCGTCAAGATCGTTTTCAACACTTTAATTATGGAAATTCATGTTTTAAGTTCTAATTATGTTTTTCTTATCATTTCTTATAGGGGAAGATTTTGAAGACGAGTTTGGAGACTCGTATATTTTGGGTGAAGATTAGTAGGAGGGTTTCTTATTTATATACTTCTTATTATTTTGGTGCTAAGTGATTTTGGCTAGCTAAGGTAACAATTCTGATTTACTCGACGAATTAATGTCACATAGCCTTTAGCTTTTAGTTTTTGTTCATATTATGGTGATTTATGATTTTAGTTAGTATCATAGCCTTTAGTTTTGTTTCCTTTAATTTTGGTTCATTTTTATTTTGGTTCATATTTTTATGATTTTTGGAATTTTAGTAGTAATATGATAAGGAGTTGTTTTTATCATGTTGATGAATTTTGATGATTTTTATTAAGTTATAATTTTTATGTTGTTTTAGTGTTCTTGATGATTTTTATGTTGTATGGAATTTTTATGTTGTTTTAGTGTTCTTGATGATTTTTATGTTGTATGGAATTTTTATGTTGTTTTAGTGTTCTTGATGATTTTTATGTTGTATGAAATTTTTATGTTGTTTTAATGTTCTTGATAAATTTTGATGATTTTTATTAAGTTATGATTTTTTATGTTGTCTAGGAAATTTTTAATAAGTTAGTGTTCTTGATGAATTTTAATGAGTATTCATAATAATGATTTTTGTATGATGATGGTTAGATTAGTTGTTAAATATGGTAGTTTGATAATTAAAGCAAGTTGGAATTAATTTGGGTGGTTTGTGGTGTGAACCGTGGAGGATGGCTAGAACCGGACCAACCAGACCGGTCCAGGCCGGTTCAGACCCGGTCTGGGTTGGTCCATGGTGGGTCCGGGTTTTGGTCTTTGGGTTGTGGCGATGTTTGATTGATTGGTTGTTGTTTTGACGGGTTTTAAATATGTTAAAGCATGCGGGAAATATTGGAAAACGTTTTTAGAAAATTTTAGGCAAAACAGCCCATTGAGCCCAAATCAGGCCGTGAGGCCCAAATCAGGCCCATGTGGGTCCGGTCCAACTCAGCCCGTGGGTCCCACTTTGGGACTTGTGACGGTTTTTGAGTTATCGTCATTTTTATCGCGTTTTGTAATAATTAGCAAGCGAGAAATATTAATAAGTAAAATATTTAATTAAAAAGGTTTTTCATTAAAATATTATTTCTCACATGTTAGAAATTACAAGACGAGACCGTAGTTTAATTTAATCTCCTTTTAGTCAAACGGGTTTTTGGGTATAATATGATAATTCACATGTTAGAAGTAGTAATAAACTAACATGTAATGAATATGTTGATTTTATGTCTATGTGATAAAGACTCTGCTTCTAGCCGGTTTGATCCAACGGGTTTGGTCAAACTAAGATCTAGTCAGCCCCGATTTGACTGATGACCCGTCGCGGGACTCGGGTCGGGGATTTGTCTTCAAGTGAGGTTGTATTTAATTATGAAGTAGCCTTAGTAGATATGAGGCGATATGATATTTGATTATTATTGATATGCAATTAGTCACATGATAGGATGTTTTTCCCGTGACTGTTTTATTATATGGTTGGTGTCGTGTTGACTAAGTACACATAGAGAATTATGAGGATATGGCGTCTTGACCATTCTAATTCTAAATGAGTAGCTTGGACCATGACATTGATAGGCACGTACTATCTTTAACGAGTATATGTTCGCCACTGATAGCGTTTGTGTCCCGGGCCTGGGGGGCTTATCCCCAAGTCGGGGCATGGCATCCTAAGAGTTCCGCTTTGGGCAGGGAGCCAGCTTAAGTACTAGCCATCTCTGCTTAGGGGGTCGCCTAGCAGAGTTTCTTGTGTACGGTTATGTCATGAGACGGGGAATGGAATAGCTGTTGTCGCTAGGTCTGATCAGTCTAGGACTAGGATGTTTTCCTACCTTGTGGTATAGCCTCGAGTTACAATCGACTATGGACGGGACTAAGAACTTATGCCTGTTTGTAGGAGTATTGGTCTTTCATGTTTGTATGATTCTATGAGTTCTAGAAGGTGAGATGCAAGCCGGCTAGGATTGATAGAGTTTGGATTACCGATTGTTAACTGATTCACATGATTACGTGTTGATTAGGGTTTGAGTGTATCATGGCCACGTTACAGGGTAACCTCTGAGCTAGCATACCAGCTTCCCTACCTCTTGTTATATTTTATTATCGAATTCACATGATAGCTTTCATCTGATAGGTTATATGTTAGTTAACTGTTTCATAACATGAAAAGCATATCATATATGTTAAGGTTTTGTATTTTATATATACATTGCTTTTATGTTCTTCATGTTTCATTAAACTCGACATTTCGTGGCTGTGAGAACTCGGAGTTACTCCCCACTGACTGTGGCTTCCGTGTTTATATTTAATGCGGTCGAACAGGTGGTGATGCATATTTTGGGTACATGGACGAGCTAGCGAGCGAAGTATTTACCTTGGACCTATATTCGGTTCGTATGAATTGTATATTATATACTCTTTTCATTCCGTATTAATACGGGAGATATGTCTCCCGTCTTGTATATTTCTTTTGTATAATATTATTTCCGTTTTGTAATGACCCTTTTTATTTTATGACACCTTTGTATTGTATTTTCATCTTTTATCTAGTTTAAATTGTTTTTTTCTTTCCGCAAATTTGAGGGTGTCACAGCCGATGTCCGAAGAAGACCGTTAGAATTTGAAGTTGGAGATAAAGTGTTCTTGAAAGTATATTCGATGAAGGGTGTTAAAAGGTTTGGTGTAATTGGTAAATTGAGCTCGAAATACATTGGACCCTTTGATATTGTGAAAAGAATTGGTGCCGTAGCTTACAAGTCAGACTTGCCCCCGAATTTGAAAAAAGTTCATGATGTCTTCCATGTTTCTCAATTGAGGAAGTACATTAGTGAACCAAGCCATGTTCTTCTAGCCGAAATTCCCGAGCTTGAACCGAATTTGTCCTTTGAAGAAAAGCCAATCCGCATTCTAGATCGCAAGGTCAAAAAGTTGAGAAGTAAAGTGGTGCCTTTAGTGGAAATTTTGTGGAGATGTGCTAATGTTGAAGAAGAGACGTGGGAACCGGAAGCTGCTATGCGTATTAAATATCAAAGCCTATTCGATTAAGGTATCTTTCTTTCGCTCAAGTTTCGAGGGCGAAACTTTTTCAAAGGTGGGGTGATTGTAACACCCGCAATTGTATCCAATTTGTATTTTAAAAATATTATACGGATACTTTTCAGCGTAATTTTAGATTTAGTCTAGAAATTAGTTTCCCGTGTCTAATTTAGCAAATCCGAGTTCGTATTCGGACTTTACTCGAAATTCCGTATGAGTTACGCCTTAAGGCGCTTTTGGGCTTTTTCCCATATTTTCCACTCACCTTATAACTCCCCTTAAACCCTAACTCCCTCATTCTTTTTCCACTTACTCCTTCTTCCTCAACAATTAACCAAAACCCTAAACCCCATTTTTGATCAAGCTCAATATCATCACTACTCCTTCATTACTCACCCAAATCCTCTAATTTTCATCATAATCTTCCCTCTTATCGTCTTCTATCTTATTCGGTAATAAAATTACCGTCTTTCTCATTTTTCAATTTATCCGTCTTTCTCAAAGGTGAATTATATTCATCTTTTGTTGTCTAATTGTAGGTGGAGACCTTCAAGACCCCGACAAAGATTATTACCTCGTGGAGGAAGAGTTGGAAGAAGATTGAAGACACGTGAAGGTAACGGTGAAGGGTTACTCGATATCAATACGTGTTTTATATGCTTTAGTGTATGTTTACTAAATGTCTAGTGACATTTGTTAGATACGTAATAGCTTGATGTTAGTAAATATGTTGGAATTGGACGTGTAGTTATGGAAATTGTGTTAGTTGATGATAGTTGATGTTTGTTGATGATTATTGGGTTAAAGAAGTGATTTTCGTGCATGTGTGGTCCCAGCCGGCCGACCGGCTGCCGGTCAGCTGACCGGCTGGGATGGTGGCTTACATTTTGGACGTATTTTGGTGTTATGTAGGTCTCAGCTGGCCGACCTGCTGCCGGTCAGCCGACTGGCTGAGACACCCCCCATTCCTTCTTCTTATTCTCAAATGGTATATGGTCCAGCCGGGTAGCCGACATCTGGTCCACTTGACCGGCTGGATCACCCTGTATTTTTGGTGGTTTTGAATTGTTGCTGAATTGCCAGCCGGGTAACCGGCGGCCGGTCCCATTGACCGGCTGGCACACGCTGTAAATCCTCTTCATTTCTTTTCTTATAAATTCATTTATAATAGTTTGTATGGTTCGTTTATCGTATAAATCTACGTAATAGCATTAAATATTCATGTTTAGAATATATGATATTCCATTCGCTTATATCACATGTTGTGTGACGGTTTTTGATATGTCCCTCTTTGAGTCGGTTTTACATATGTTTCGATTTGAGCACTAATTGTTAAGTGCTATGAACTCTCATTCCCCGGCTATACCTCCTCGCTCCTTAGACTAGAATGTCGGAACGAGGAGATGTATCAAAAATGCGTGTATGCATGTTTTAGGGGAGATATGACGACATTGTTGGGAGGCGAATGTTATGCGTTGATCGACCCGGCCGTCAAATGTCGTATCTTTGGAAGGTGGTGTCATTGCATGTAGTGTACCGCTTGTTTATGATGCTTGTGCTCTTTCCGCCTCTTTCGTGAAGGTTGACCGAATTTGGGGTACTCGGCTTCTGTGTTTGACCGAGTCTTGGATTCGAAATTTTTATCGCATGTCGAATCGGAACATGTTTATTCCGAGAGTCTGGCCAGGCTTAGACTAGGACCGTATTATTATCGTCGTCCTACCGGGAGGAATTGAGTCTACATATACGAAATGTTAATCGTGTATGAGTTCAGGAAAATGCTTATCCCGTGGATACGTATTGATCATACTTGCTCTGTACATGGTGCTAGTGCGTGTCATTAACCGTGAGAGATGTTATCACCGTATTCGTACGTTTGGATGGATGGTTATATGTTGATTATTTGTGACCGTTTGATGACTTGGCGTGGTTTATATGTTGAGTCTCTATCTTATCAAGTATATGCCGCTAACGGTGAGATGCAAGCCCTAGTGAGTATATAGTTGCCTAAGGGTGTCTTCCCCGAGTTTGTCTATAATCTGATACTTACAGTTTTGTACTTCATGCGCCTATATCTTTATATATTGAAATGCCTATTTATCCTTCTCGAAATTCACATATATATATATATATATGTATGCTTCTACTTGTCTATTACCGTTTAAGTATGTTATTTGTGATATGGCTGGGAGAACCCGGAGTTACTCCCCACTGACTGTGGCGTGCATGTTTTCATGGATGAACAAGTTGCTTGTATGGATTTTGCTTGTTTTTGGGTTCGGGTGTGAGCTAGTGGGTGTTGGCCTCGACGATTCACCCCTAGACGTTTCTTAGCTAGTTTTGCTAAACAACTTTGATATTTGATAACGTTTTTAGAGACTACGTCTCTTTGTAATATATTATACTTTAGCTTGTAATTATTTGACATTCCTCGTACTTTTCTTTTGGCATGTTAAAAGTTTCAAAAATATCGTATTTTCCGCTATATAAATTGCATGCATGTTATGTTTTATTTCCGCTATCGCGAGGGTTGTCACAACACTGCACTATAACGTTATTTACTAAGCTATAGTCAACCCAAGTGTAACAAGGTTGTCCACGTACTCGAAGTTATAATCTAACACACTATAACAACGACGTAGTAAACCAAAACCCTAATACTTTAAAAGTGTAAACCCTAGCCACCCTCACAACGAGGAAAGGCCAAAGCTTACGCTACGACCACCCTCTTGGCCGTACCACCACCAACGCCGCTAGGGTTCGCATTTGAACCCCAGTTCGCGCACAACAATAAAACTTCTAAAATAAAGTGACGACATAAATATTAAATGTACAAAACATATAAATCATATGCTTAAATTACTTGGCATTAAGGGTTACTCGGTCAAGTAACTCCTTGACTCGATCGAGTGACTCTTGAAGAAAGACTATTTTGACTTAAATGACCCATATTTTAAATGATACAAAAATAGACAAAATATAAATCACAAAACAAGGCATTAAGAAAACCTTTCATTCTACACATCCCTAATGAACAACTAATGACACTAGTTCTATGTCATCAATTGTAAGTGGGTAGGTGATAGGCACACACACCCATGTTAACGAGATGGTGAGAAAGAAAGGAGATTTATTTTAATTTACATGTAAAATGATCAATTTTCAATTTTTCGTTTAAGATGGAATGACCTAAATATACATCTAATTCATCAGGTTAACAACTAACCATATTAACGTCATCGAATGATGGTTCTGTTAAGGATACATTTATAGGTGAATTGAAGGGTGCACGTGAAAGTCCATAGACCTTAATTAGACTCCTCTAATTATTTACTAAATTACTTATTAATTTAGTTTATAATGATCTATGCAACATGCATGCAAATATAAAGACATTTATATAAGAGAAGAAATTTCCTCACATTGATATGGAAAATATAAGGGCACAACAAGAACTCCTTCTTGTTGTTCTTGAGCTATAAATATGGATGAACACAAACTATCTCCAAAGTAGAAGATCTCCTCTAAGTTGCACCAAGATTAACCCAAATAATCTACCCTTATTATTAACTAGATAATAAGATAGATATTATTCTACTAATATTATGACTATATTACTACACTAGTAATACTTAGTAAATATTAGTATTTGAGAGTTTATAGTGAGAAGAAGAGGTTTTTGAGAGAAGTATGATCAAATAAGCAAGAATAATGAAGTAAAGAAATGAACAACAATTGTTCTATATATAGCCACAAGGGCCGGTTTTCACATCACCAATTGAGTGATATTTTCTTCTTATTTTATTGCCATGCAAAGTGGTAATGTGTTGTAGTGAATAAAATGATTTTAGGTTTACTATTCATGTCATAAGAACATGTTGCTTATGAGTGTGAATAAGAACAACCATCATCACCAACTACTACAACTTGACCGGCCATGTGAAGGCAATATTGATCCATTTTGATTTTTGATATTTGTCCCACAAATACTTATTAATCATATCTTAATTATCTTGTATAATTAAGTGTTAATTTGATCATATAACAATTATATGACACAAATAAATGAATAATATGTACTTAACATTTTAAGTAATATTTTACCATTATATCAATATATAATGGGTCCCACAATGCTTATTTAATTTATTTTACAACTCCTTGTAAATATAATTAACTAATTACCTCTATCTCAAAACCTCAACTAATTTAGTAATTTAACGATTAATTACTAAGTTAAATCTTATTTAATCGTATTAAAATAAGATAAAAATTTATTAGTCAATTATCGCATAATTGAAAAATAAACTTAATCGAATTTGAGTTCTTAACTCAATTTCTAACAATTAACTCTCGTACATATCGAATATATGTAATGTACTAATTAACTGTATCGTATACAAATAATCAGTTACTATTTGGATTTCATCCTTTAGGTGTGACCGAAAGGGATCAGTTGATCACCGCCGTCAAACGACAATAACGTCAAACTCTAGTCAGCCAACCGTTATTGATTTACGTTAATCAACTGACTAATCATATATATAGTCAATAAATATCCCAATTATATTCCTTAATAAGATTTATTATGTGGCGCACTATTGTGGAGGACACCTACTCCAACAATCTCCCACTTGTCTGACACAAGTGTGCGTCACCGATTCTCTTGTCTCTTTATCACATCTCCCACTCAACGCAAGGTGTCTTTCAGGTCGCACTTGCGATTGACAATATCTAGAGTGGTTTTCTCGATAGGGAGAGTAACTGTCTGACCGTAAAATCTACCATAGATCTCTTTCCGAGCGTGGCCACGCATTTACAGTAACTACTCCTCGAGTGGCCTAAAGATGTTTTTTACCCAACGTGGGTGGACAATTCCCGTTGATCCATCTACTCTGTATAATGCAGATCACCATGATCCAGAAGAAGTCCATCGGCCTCCTTTTACGGCACGACCTAGAACATCAACCAAAACCAATCGGAAACTGCACCGACTCAGATAGACGGTCGCCAGTCAAAAGAATCGACTTATAGGAATAAGATAGAAGACCCTGCCACGACCAGGCATCAAATAATTGATTTAAGGGTCTCTACAATGTCACTGTCCGACAGAGTGTCATACAGTCTGTCTATGTAAACGACCAGTCATCTCCATGACCCCATGGTGCTGAACCAACCATCGATCGACTTACAATCTAGTCATTTCGAGACGTCACCTCATTGAGTGACTAGGGACAAAATACTAAGTTCGTCCTATTCACTTGAATAGGGTCCAACAATCTATTCGGATAAACGAAGTATTAAATTTAGTCAAAATTTAGTCAAACTAAATAATGGAGTTTTTAATGAAACTCTAACAATGAATGCGATTATCAAATATTTGGAAAAATTGATACGCTATCAATAATTTCATATCTTATAATCTTTAGCAATTCAGGTAGATATTTCAATCCCCATTGAAATGACATGACTATCATGTTCAGCCTGCAAAAAGCATGGCTAATGGATTAGCAATACTTGCATCTTTCCCATCATTCTGATTGCTATTTCTCTTTGTCTATGTAATCTCATATTACATAAAACTTTCTGAGTACGTGTCTAGATGTGAATCTAGACTTAGGACTCTTGGCCTAAAGGTAGCTCCCACTGTTTTACCAGTATAATGGGAGAGGATATACAGCTATATGAACTATTTCTAGTCCCTCCAATACTGTCGAATCCAAGCTACTTTCATATGCATCATCATATGACGCAATGTACTCCATTTCCGTTGTTAAATCTGCAATGATAAACTGCCTGGAACACTTCCAGCGGAACCTGACATTCTATGAAAATTGTCACTCCACTTGGAACCTTTCCAATAGTATTGCTGCTGGACTCTTCCAACAGATAAATCTTCTAAAAACACAGTCCAGTTCGTGATTTCAAATCATTGATCAGTTTGGAACTGAAGTCTGTGTAACCCTTACACGAACTTCATTTTAAACTCCAAAACACATGGAACATATTCTTTTAGTGCTCGCAAGTACTTAGGATGTCTTTAGGCTATCACAGTGACTCTCACTTGGATTTGATTGCAAATGATTCGTCATACTCAAAGCATGCGAAATGTCGGATTGAGTATACATCATAGCGTATATAATTGATCCCGCAACGGAAGCAAAAGGAATCAATTATGATGTGTTCAACTTCCTTGAACTAGTCAAAGATCTTATCAATATAAGAATTTTTGACTCAATGCTAATATCCTTTTAGATTTATCTCCATAAATCCAGATATCTTGTAACAACCCGAAAAGTACCCAATTTTTCTAGTAAAATATCTTACGAATACTTTTCAGCAAAACTTGCGTTTTAAAATAGAATTTATTGTTACGAGTCGTATTTTGAAATTCCGAGTTCGTATTTGGAATTTCTGAGAGATTTCATGAAAATCCCGTTTTTAGTCATCTTTGACTTTTCTTGACTTTTAAGTCGTCTTTGACTTTTCTTGACTTTTTAAAGTCGTCATTGACTTTTCTTGACTTTTAAGTCGTCAAAAACTTTTCTTGACTTTTAAGTCATATTTGACTTTTCTTGACTTTTAAGTCGACTTTGACTTTCGTTGACTTTCCCGACTCGCCTTGTAAGTTTGAAGACCGAAATTTTATTTAAAAAAATAATATTTTTAATTTATTTTTATTAAGATTTATTTAGATTTATCATAATTTAATAAAATTATTTTGAATTTATTCGGAATTTATAATAAGGTTTTACGGTTTAAACCCGAGCATCATTTAACTATTCTCGAGTCATCGTAAATCCCGAAACAAAACCCGAAACTCGACTTTGGCATGAGTCACACGCCCATGTCATCTTTTTCCACTCACAATTAGATCTTTTAATTGTTTCGATTAAACTAATACAAATATCTTAGATATTTGTTACTTTATCGATCCGTCAACTGAAATTACGCAAATCGCTCGAAAAACAGGTCCGATTCCTCTCCTTCCACACGGCTCCTCTTCCTCTAATAGGGCTAGATATTTTCATTTCTTTTCATTAATATAACATAATATCTAGATATTTAATTTAATTAACTTAATATTTAATTAATTATCTTATTATAATAATAAAACCCGAGTCACTTCCGTAACAACAATTTCAAAACCCGACTCAATATTTTCTCTATAAACACACGGCTCACTCACCACATTACTCACTAACAACTTTTCTTTTTACAATAAATCAAATTAAGATCTAAATAACACTTTCTTTAATCGTTCTTGAGCGTTCTTCGTCGTTCTTCATCCGTTCTTCGTCGTTCTTGAGCAAAATCATCATAAAACCTTCATTTCTTAATTAAATCCGTCCTAACTTATATTTCTAGAATCTCCTCTTCTCTCTCCATCTTCAAGTACGGTTAATTTCAAATCCGACAAAATCGTTTTCAACATTTAATTATGGAAAATCAAGTTTAAATTCTAATAATGTTTTTCTTGTCATTTCTTATAGGGGAAGATTTTGAAGACGAGTTTGGAGACTCGTATATTTTGGGTGAAGATTAGTAGACGGGTTTCTTATTTTCTACTTCTTATTTTGGTGCTAATTGATCTTGCTAGCTAAGGTAACGATTCCGAGTTACTCGACGATTTAATGTTACATAGCTTTTGTTTCTTTTTTTTTTGTTCATCTTTTGTTTTTGGTCATGTTATTATGATTTATGGTTTTTAGTAGTAACATGATAAGTAGTAATGATTTTCATGTTGTAGGGTATTTTTAATATGTTAGTGTTCTTGATGAATTTGGCTGATGGTTCATAATAATGATTTTTGTATGATGGTTGTTAAAATGGTTGTTTGATAATTAAAATATGTTGGAATTAATTTGGGTGTGATTGTTGGTTGAACCGTGTAGGGGTTGTTTAGGGGGGGCTGTGAACCAGACCAAACCAGCCGGTCCAGGCCGGTTCAGACCCGGTCTGGGTTGGTTCCACCCCCAGGGTTCACCTCTTGTGAGTCCCGTTAGAAAGGGGATGTGCACATAAATGAGCCGGGTTACGGTCGTTGCAATGAGCGGGCATTTTGATGTCCACTACTATCGGCAGGGGTGGGTATCCTATTGCGTTGGGAACCCGGCTACTCGTGGCGATAAGAACCAAATTGGTTACCGGAGTTTGGAGATGATGATGATGATCTACTGATGTGATTGTGATGCTACTTGTACTGATGTTGATGATTGTATAATTGTACTGACTCCGTAATTGTTTTCAAAACTGCTGTGATCCATTGGGGAATGGTGAGCATGAGTTTAGTAGGTATTTCTTTGAGCATGCTTCTGGTCGGATGGGATTGCCGCAGGACGACGAGTCATTTAGCTTACGTTGTGCCTGAGATGTCGAGACATTTTTTAGAGTTTTCTATTTCGTGTTTTGAACATTGTACTACTTTGGATTTTGAGATTTCAGTTGTAATCACGTTAAACTTCGTATTTATTTAAATGTTGTTTCATTATGGTCACTTTTGATATGTTCCACCTCGAGCAACCGAGATGGTAGCACTCCCGTTTCCTAAGGTAGGCCTTGCTAAGGCACTTTGGTAGATGGGAGTGTTACATAGAGATGTTGGGATCCGTCTAAAACTGAAGTTATTTGTGCTGAGTTTATTCGACCGCCTCATTCTTTCTATTCCTTCGCCATCTATAGGATCGAAAAATGAACCATTATAGAGTCTAACAAAAAATGGAGTATTCTCTGTTTAATCAGGCTACGCGAGTGCGATCAAGGATGAGACTCAGATGAAGAATGTGAATAAAGACTCTCGTAGAATAAATCAACCCATTATTGTTGCCTTTTCAAAAAAGAAACTATGACATCATAGAATTTTTTTATCACACTAGCGTTCACCAAATAATTATTTCACGCTTTAGGGCTCATTTGAAACTATTTATTCCAAATGGGTCCATGTCATCACATATATATATTTTTCCCCTAGTTTTTAATAAAGTCACTGGCTTCGCCAACGGCTTACTGTGTTCTTAAAAACACCCATGAAGCAGAAGCTCCTGTATTTTGAGGAAACTGGACGAGCCAAAAAGCCATTGGCCTTGCCAGCGGTTTAGCCTGCTATATAAAAAAAAACACTCTCACTCTCTTATTCACACATAAACACACAAAAAAATCCTCAAATTTTACCCAATCCCTAAAACCCGAAACACCCTATTTCCCTTGTTTTTTCTTTCTAAATCTCAATAAATTAAACCATATTCAATTTATATCCATCCAATTGAGTAAAAAGGTATTAATTATTAAAGCTTATGTCTTTTTTTGTTTATCATTGTTCTTTATTGTAGTTTTAATATACTGTTTGTGTGATTTTGTATATTGTAGTTAGTTTAATCTTTGAAATAGTGAATATTTAGCAATGGAGATTAATAATTTTCCTTTGACTTGTTGGTGGAATGGAGATATTGTTGTAGATTGTGAAAAATGTTGTATATAGAGGTGGATGTGAAACTTTTGTTATTGCCAATATATAGTAATATAAACTTCAGTGAGCTTAAAAATGATATTTTTGAAGCTATAGAGGTTGATAACACTAAGTTTGAGTTGATTTTGAAAACGCAATTTTCAAGTGTGAGAGGTTACAAAGTGTTGTCGTTGTGTAATGATCGTGGTATGAGGGCTTTCTGGGCAAGTGTGTGTCAATCCAAAGTCGCTTCTAAGGAATTTGTTTGTTGAATTAAAGCCCCATGAACATTGGTCGAATGAACATAAATGCCAAGGCTTTGCTAGAAACAATACCATTAACTAAATGGTGTTTTACACATGATGGTGGTTTAAGATATGGTTTAAAAGCCACTAACATGTGTGATTGTTTCAATGGTGTGTTGAAAGGTGTGAGATTTCTTCCCATTCAAGCTCTTGTGAAGGCCACTTTCACACGAGTTAATAAGTACTTTGTTGATAGGCGTGAAATTGTTAGGACTAGAATGGCTAACGGTTTAAAATGGAGTAAAACTTGATGAAAATGATGAAATAGGTGCTCACCATGAGGTGACATGTTATGATCGTCATGCGGGTCTTTATGGGGTGGTTACTAGGAAAGGACGTCGTGAAAGAAGCATGGCAAACCGTGGTCACACAATAGGCCTTCATAAAAGGACATGTACATGTAACAAATGGCAAAACCTACATTACCCATGTTCTCATGTTATGGCGGTGTGCCGCTCCCAAGCTATTGATTGTGATCAATTTGTGGATCCATTGTACTCTTGTGAATATTACTTTGGTTCATATTGTGCTACATTCTATCCCGTTTCCGAAGAAGGTTATTGGAAGCCGTGGAGTGGACCGAAACTTAAACTTCATTCCGCTTTAAAAAGAGGTGATAGAAGACCAAAATCTAAAAGGATTCGTAACGAAATGGATGAGGTAATGAAGGGGATTGTTACATGTAGTCAATGAAATGTAGAGAGGCATAATAAACGGTCTTGTACTTCTTCTCAGGCTTCTTCATTGGCCCTTGAGGGGTAATGTTTATAAAACAAAGTGGATTTTGATACTTATATTGTATTTTAACCCTATTAATTGTATTGTATTTAACCCTTTTTTTTTACTGCAGATCAATTCGAGCCACAGTTTCCGCTTATACTTAATCTTCAAGCGCAACATAGGGTTATTCGGCAGTTCGGTTTGCATCCAAGGATACCACCTTTATGTGAGACATGTTTGAAGTTGCATGCGCATGATCGTCGTGTAAAATAAAAGAATTATCTAACTCTCCATAAACTTAGCATTGAAAGGTGGATGAACCGTAAGAGGTACTTGCTTCAACAAGGGACTCTGATTCCTACATGATACGGTTTCGTTCCATCTCTATCCAATTATTAGTCCTCGGTCTAATGAGGTTCAAGGCAACTATGAATCTCGACATTACTACTATCCTATCGCTTCGGACTAATCTTTATTGGTAAGTGAATTACAATTCAAGTTCCTTATGTCATTATTTTTTTTTGTTAAATATAACCATGTATAATTTAAAATTAAATTCAAAGAGATTTATTTTTCAAATATATCTTCTTTTCCAAATAATTAATCTACATTTACTTTGTAAACGAACTCTAATACGTTGACGGTTTCGAGACGATATTACATATTGTCCTATGATCATTAGGTGTTGGGCGGAAGTCTTATAAATTTCAATATCGACAGATACAGGTATCTACAACGATACATGCCGAAGCGTATGCGATTAAGGCTAAGGAAATTGCTTACCTTGAAGGTTCAAGCACCTTGAAGTTATGTGCACGTTGAAGCTAGTTTGGATTGTATCATTACTTACCTTGAAGGTTATGGAAATATTCCGTCGAAGATCAACATCATCCTGAAAAATATTAGGATCCTCTATAGTTATTTCCATTGTACTTAATTTATCAATTGTCCTAGGTGTTAGAAATATCGGTATATTTCGTCATTAATTTACGGATTATAACGAAACTATATTATATGAATTACGAGTCATAAATGAATTGCATAATATAAAATTATAGGAATTTCGAATTAACCTTTGGTCCTAGCAAATTTGGCCTATGAACAATATCGAAATCGATATTCTCCTAATTGTTGCACCCAAGATGCTCCAAGATATGCCTTGCTTGTGCTAAATTTTTAGAGAAAAATTACTGCTAATTTTTCTTTTGTGTGATGATGAATGATAGAGAGAATTAGAGAGAAAAATCAGAATTTTTCTTGTTCTTCCCTTGCTCTGTTCGGCCGAACCACTAGTGTAGGTCAAGGAGGAGTCTCTCCTCTTTTTACTACTCTTGTTATTAGGGTTTTGATCTAGTTACCATAAGAGAATAATAGGAGATATTTTTCCTTATATTTAACTCTTATTAGCCGAAAATTAAGAGAGAAAAATACTATATTTTTCTTTCCTTTCTCGGTTATATTAGCATCTAATATAATATATACGTTAACTATAAATATCCGTATTATTATAATTTTCCAATTAAATATAACATATTATGTTTAATTACGAATTAACATTTTCATTCGTTTAAGCTTATATTATATACATTCATTAAATATAACGGTTTATATTCAATTACGAATTACATTTAATTCGTCTCAGCTAATATTATTTAATCGTTATTAAATAATCGTATCATCATTACATTGACTAACCTTTTAGTCATATACATCGACTAACCTTTTAGTCAAATAATAAGGCATCAATATGATTATATTATTCATATAATCACATCTCTCAGACACATCCTATATGTGTGACTTTTAGGGACCAGTTGATCACCGCCATTAAAATGACAATAACGTCAAACTCCTAGCAAGCCAACCGTTATCGATAAAAGTTAATCAACTGATAAGAATACTAAGTATACCCTGTGAACCTGTAAGAGATTTATTCATGTTATCACACTAACTGTGGAGGACACTAGCTCCAACAATCTCCCACTTGTCCTTACAAGTGTATGTGCGATAACCCAATTCTCATATCCATAAATTGCTCCCACTCAATGTAAAACAATTTGCAAAGTCCCGTATTTACAATGTCGCATTTTTACAAGCGATCAGTATTCAAGCAGTGGTTTTCCCGACGTAGAGAGTAACTTAACTGATAAACGAATCATTATTCGAGCATGGCCATGCATTTCAGTTACAACTCCTCGAGTGGCCCTGAGAAATAACAAAACCTGATAAAGGTTGGATATTTTCCTCAACTCGAATCCTGCAGATACAACCACAGTATGAAATGACCTAGTAAAAATGTACTTAGCCTCCTGTTACGGTTAGGGATGGCAACGGGCCGGATCTGGACAGGGTCCAATAGGATCCAGATCCAGATCCGCGACATGAACACTGGATCCAGATCCGACCCTGATCCGGCGGGTCTAAATTTTCCAGATCCAGATCCGTACCCTACGGATCCGGGTAGGGTCCGGGTTACCCTACGGATCTTCTATACAAATATTTAAATTAAAAAAAATCTAAAAGAGTGATAGTCGAGTAGCAAATTTACCATCTTAATATTCATGAATTCAACACATAGGCAATTTGGCAATGCTACTTTGAATGACACTAGCTTTAAAACCTTTCTTACAAATCCAAGAGTTATAATTTTACAAACCAAAGTCTTATAAAATGAAAATCCCACAAAATAAAAGTCGTCTTACGAAATACAACTTAAAAAATAACAAACTCCAACAAATACGAAGTTCTACAATCAAGCTCAATGAAAATCCCACAAAAATTTTGCTTTTTTTTTTTTTTTTTTTTTTAGTAATGTTAAAACGGGTCCTAGGGTCGGATCCGGATCTTGACAATCAGATCCATATCCAGACCCGTTTTCAAATCAGTGGATCCGTATCCGATCCATATCCACAGGGTCCAAAAATTTGGGATCCATATCCTATCCATCAGGGTCGGGTCCAGCGGATCTGGACCGGATCCAGGATCCGTTGCCATCCCTAGTTACGGTCGACCATGAGAAAGAAACCAAAGTCACCCAAAAACTGCCTTAATCTCAAGAGACAGTCGATAGTCAAAAGAATCGACTCTTAGGAACACTATGGACGTCCTATCCACGACCTGGCACCGAATGTTCTGAAACATTTAGGACTCCATAACGTTGTCACGATGTCCTACAAGGTATCTTTATAACTCGTATATGTGATCGATCAGTCAACCGTTTGACTTATGGCTCGTTGAACCCACCATCAATCAACTTCACAGTATAATTACAAGAGTTATCAGCTCATGTAGGCGATTACGGACCAAAACAATTATAGTGTAATTCAGTTCACTTTGTGGCGTTCAATGTTGTCGAACAATCCACATGAAAAACAAAATATGAAACTGGAGTGTAAACTACTAAGGCTTACCAGTTTTAAGGAAACTTGATTAGATTGACTCAAACTGAGAACAATGTCAAGTAACAAATGGATGTTGTTTTAGAGAGGGTGAGTTGTTTAGCTGAAAACTCAAGGGATATGACTTAGAGACACTCCTCTACAGCAAGGCACAAGAGAAAGGACTCAAAGACTGGTTTTAGAGACAGTTTTCAAGTGTTACAGCAAAGCACAAACACCCTAGACTAGACTCAACAGCAAGCAAGTTAACCACAGCAAGGCACAGGTATAACTTGACTCACAAGACAAGGCACTGATCAAACACCTTGAAGATGTATCAGGCTTGTTTCAAACTACAGCTCTTAGCACAAGTTTGAAAATTTTGAGGGATTTCTCAAAGTTAATTCATTCATAAAAGTCTACTGAAACAAACATACAAGACCTCCTTATATAGAGAGAAAGATATCTTGTGAGCCATTGGATGTACAGATCATCCAAGGGCCAACTTAGGGTTCAAACTACTACTACTGACACTAATTAAGAGCCTCACAATAGGACGAGCTCAACAACTATAAAGTTCAGACACAAAACACAAAAACAGACTGAATCAAAAAGCCAATAAAGCAGTTTTGGAGTTTTTCCTGAAATGGAAATCTGTTGTTCTTGTTGTCTTGTTGCTTTGCCTGGGTATTTTGCTCCTTCTTGGGACTCTCTACTCTTATTAGAACTTATATAAACCTGCCTTGGATGAAGACAAGTTTACTTAGGCAAAAGGAAACCTCATCTGAACATGTACTGCCTCTGCTATGCTGCTCACTGGACTGTAGCTTGGGGTGTCTGTTTCATGAGTTTTTGCTAGACTTTAAAAGGGTTTGTCCTGGGAAAACTTGTAGCTTAGAGGGTTGTCTTGATGGTAGGCCATGGTGGGGGTGGTTGGGATGCCCTGGTGTACCTCCTAGCTGCAGGGTTTGTTGATTGGTCTGCCTGGGCCTGAATGGCTTTGTTTCTGTCTTGTGTGGGTAATATGGGTTGTGTTGGGGCTTGGCATGGGTTGGTGAGCCCTGGACTGTCTTCCTTATTGGTGTGGCTTGTCCTGGCTTGATCTTGGCTTGTCATAGCTTGTTGTTTGGACCTTGTAACTCGAGCTTCCATCTGAGGGGTCCTTGGGGTCAGGTTTGCCTTGTTTGTGGCTTGATCATCAAGGCCCCTTGGGTGAGCTCCTGCTGCAGCCTCCCCAGGTTGAAAAGGGCTTGACCTCAAGCCTGTGTCTTCCTCTCCCTCAGAGTCTTCAAAGAAAGGACTAGGATCTCCAACATTGAATGTCCCATGGACTGCATACTCTCCTGGTAGATCAATTCTGTAGGCATTAGGACCTATCTTCTCTATGACTTGAAAAGGACCATCTACTCTTGGCTCTAGCTTGTTCTTTCTCTTGGAAGGGAACCTTTCTTTCCTTAGGTTGATCCATACTAGGTCTCCTGGTGCAAAGTCTTTCTTGGTCTTAGGAACCTTGGCATTCTTCTTATATAGATCATTAGCTTTCTCAATTTGTTTTCTGACTGATTCATGGAGTTTTAGCATTTGTTCCACCCTCTTCTTGGCATCATTGTGGATCTCTGACCTGCACACATTAGAAAAACTCAAAGGCATTAAGGGGTTAGTACCATAGACCACTTCAAAGGGGGAGTGGCCTGTGGCTGCTGATGGAGCTCTATTGAAAGAGAACTCTGCTTGAGCCAACTTCAAGTCCCAATCCTTGAGAGATTTGCTGATTATACACCTCAAGATCCTTCCCAAGGTCTTGTTGGTCACCTCAGTTTGGCCATCAGTTTGAGGATGATGGGAGGTACTAAACAACAACCTAGTGTTAAGCAGCTTCCACAATGTTCTCCAGAAATGGCTCATAAATTTTGTGTCTCTGTCAGACACAATAGTCCTTGGGACTCCATGTAACCTCCCCACCTCATCAAGGTATAGCTCTGCTACACTCACAGCATCCTCAGTCTTCTTGCAAGCAATGAAATGTGCCATCTTACTGAACCTATCCACAACCACCATGATAGAATCTTTCCCTCTTGCTGTCCTAGGTAATGCTACTATGAAATCCATACTTAAATCTTCCCAAGGCCTACATGGGACTGGTAGGGGAGTGTAAGGTCCTGCTTGAAAAGAACTCTTGGCCTTTTGACAAACTCCACACCTTCTGAGCACTATTTGGACTTCCCCCATCATCTTAGGCCAGTAGAATTGATCCTGTAGTATGTCCACAGTTTTCTGAACCCCAAAGTGTCCTCCAAGGCCACTTCCATGTACCTCCTTGATCAATAGACTCCTATAAGACCCTCTGGGAACACACAGCTTGTTTCCTTTGAACAAGAATCCATTTTGCAGAGTGTAGGGTGAATCAATGGTCCTTGTTCCCTCTTTCTGTGCTAACCAATCTTCTACAAAGTCTGGATCTTCCTGATACATATCCTTCATGAACTCAAAGCCAAGAACCCTTTGCTCCATGGTTGATAGCAGAGTGTACCTCCTAGACAATGCATCAGCCACCACATTTTGCTTGCCCTCTTTGTATTTGCTAGAGAAGGTGAATGACTGGAGGAACTCTACCCACTTAGCATGCCTATGACTGAGCTTATGTTGACCTCCTATGTACTTCAATGCTTCATGATCAGAGTGTAGGACAAAAGGCTTGGGCTTCAGGTAATGACTCCAATGTCTTAGAGCTCTGACAAGAGCATAGAACTCTTTATCATATGTAGAATAGTTCAGCTTGGCACCACTTAGCTTTTCACTAAAGTAGGCTACAAGTTTCTTCTCTTGGATGAGGACAGCTCCAATCCCCACTCCACTTGCATCACACTCAACCTCAAATAGGCAATCAAATTTTGGCAACCTGAGGATAGGTGCACTGCACAAGAGCTTCTTCATGTGTTTGAAAGCCTGCAAGGCATTCTCAGTCCAAGTGAACTCTCCTCTCTTCATACATTCAGTGAGGGGTGCTGCAATAGTGCTAAAATCTTTAATGAACCTCCTATAGAAAGAGGCTAGGCCATGAAACCCTCTTACTTCTGTAATGTTCTTAGGGATAGGCCAAGACTGATCTGCAATGATCTTATCTTGATCAACTGAAATGCCTCTACCAGATACCACATATCCTAGAAATTTGACTTCCTCAGTCATGAAGGTGCATTTCTCAAGCTTCCCAAAGAGCTTACTCTCCTTAAGTATGTCAAACACAGCCTTAAGATGCCTCAAATGATCATTCTTGCTCTGGCTGTAGATGAGGATATCATCAAAGTATACCACCACAAATCTCCCTAGGCAAGGCCTAAGCACTTCTGTCATCAATCTCATGAAGGTACTTGGGGCATTTGACAGGCCAAAGGGCATGACAAGCCACTCATAAAGGCCATGTTTTGTTTTGAAGGCTGTCTTCCACTCATCTCCTTCCCTGATCCTCAATTGATGGTAACCTTGCCTCAAATCAATCTTAGAAAAGAACCTTGAACCACTCAGCTCATCCAACATGTAATCAAGTCTAGGTATAGGGAACCTGTACTTGACTGTGATGTTATTGATAGCCCTGCTATCTATGCACATCCTCCAAGTCCCATCCTTCTTAGGAACCAACAATGCAGGCACAGCACAAGGGCTTAATGACTCCCTTACAAACCCTTTACTCATCAACTCTCCAACTTGCTTTTGCAGCTCTTGTGTAGCCTTAGGCTCACATCTGTAGGCTGGTCTATTAGGTAGTACAGACCCTGGCACAAGGTCTATTTGGTGTTCAATCCCTCTCAAAGGGGGTAAGCCATCAGGAAGTTCCTCTGGAAACACTTCCTTGAACTGATCAATGAGGGGCTTAACTTCTGCAGGGATTACCTTAGACTCCTCTTCATGAACTTCTTTTGATAGCAGCATCAATATAGGTTGCTCTTCACTACACTCTTTGACCATTGCTGACTCAGATAGAAACAAGACTCCACTAAAATCTTCAGCCATACTAGGACTCCCATAGCTCTTCTGATGTGGTGGCAAGGGGGCTAATGTCACCTTCCTGCTCCCATGCTTGAAGGAATAGGTGTTGCTTCTTCCTTGATGTATGGAGCTTTTATCAAACTCCCATGGCCTTCCTAATAACAAGTGACAGGCATCCATTGGAACCACATCACACAATACTTCATCCTTGTACACACTTCCAATGGAGAAAGGGACCATACATTGCTTATCCACCTTAACCTCTGCTCCCTTACTCAACCATCTCAACTTATAGGGATGAGGGTGTTCTTGAGTGCTCAACTTCAGCTTATCAACCATAGTAACAGAGGCCACATTGGTACAACTACCTCCATCTATAATAAGGTTGCAAACCCTCCCTTGTATGGTACATCTGCTTCTGAAAATGAGGGACCTTTGATCCTCCTCCAGTGGTATATGTTGTGAATGCATTACTCTCCATAGGACTAAGCTGTGGCCTGTGTCAGGGAGTGCCACTATTGCCTCCGGACTAGACTCTTCTTCCTCACTTATCACTTCTTCAACCTCAGGCTTATCCCTTTCATATTCAACTAGACCTTTTTTCTCCCAAGCCTCAACCTCCATTATAGTTAAGGTCTTCTTAGAAGGGCAATCCTTCCTGAAATATCCATAGCCTTGACATTGGAAGCACCTAATTCTGTTCTCAGTCAATGAAGTGCTTGGCTTTTGACCCATGATGCCCTTTCCCTTGTCTAAGGTAGATGGGGGTGTTGTCCTAGGGGTATCCATGGTTCTCAACCCACTATAAGGTCTGGTTTGAAAAGGCCTAACAGGTTTTGGTGTAACAGGCTTAGTCTTCCCTATCTTTTCAATTCTCAGAGATAAGTTGACAACATCATCAAATGACCACAGAGGTTGCATCCTAACCTTGTTAGCAATGTTCTTTTCTAGACCCTCTAAGTACCTAGCAATCCTTTGCTCAGGTTTCTCATTTATATCACACTGCAAGGTGAGTTGTTCAAACTCTCTCAGATAAGATTCAACAGGTTTGTCTCCTTGTTTCAACTTAGACAATTTGATAAACAGATCCTGGGTGTAATCGTTAGCAACAAACTTGTCTAGTAGTTTCTTTTTCAATTTAGTCCAAGACTTGATGGGTTCTTTACCTTCCCTAGCCCTTAACCCTTTCATAGTCTCATACCAAAGGGAAGCATACCCTTTCAATTTAAGGATGGCTACCTTAAAAGACTTAGAATCACTATATCCTTTGTACTCAAAGATCCTTTCTACTTCTCTTAGCCATTCTAACAAATCATCAGGATTAAGACTACCAGAAAACTCAGGGATATCTACCTTAAGATGCTTGTCTATGTGCCTGTGGATGGAAGCTCTGCTTCTAGTTGAGTCATCTGAGTCTGGATACTCTTCATCATCAGGTGGCCTTCCTCTGCCTCCTCCTTGGCCTCTTCCATGTCCTCTGCCTCTTCCTCCAGCAAGCAAATGGTTGCCTATTACTTGGTCCAGGGTTCTGGTTAGGGTGGTTACAATCCCAGCCAGATCCTCCATCCTTGCTTCTACTCCTGCCAGTCTCTCTTCACTCATTGGGCTATTTTTATGTTTTTAAATGTAGTTAGGGAAAATGAACTCACTAAGACTCTCAACCTGGCTCTGATAACCAATTTGGAGTGTAAACTACTAAGGCTTACAAGTTTTAAGGAAACTTGATTAGATTGACTCAAACTGAGAACAATGTCAAGTAACAAATGGATGTTGTTTTAGAGAGGGTGAGTTGTTTAGCTGAAAACTCAAGGGATATGACTTAGAGACACTCCTCTACAGCAAAGCACAAGAGAAAGAACTCAAAGACTGGTTTTAGAGACAGTTTTCAAGTGTTACAGCAAAGCACAAACACCCTAGACTAGACTCAACAGCAAGCAAGTTAACCACAACAAGGCACAGGTATAACTTGACTCACAAGACAAGGCACTGATCAAACACCTTGAAGATGTATCAGGCTTGTTTCAAACTACAGCTCTTAGCACAAGTTTGAAAGATTTAAGGGATTTCTCAAAGTTAATTCATTCATAAAAGTCTACTGAAACAAACATACAAGACCTCCTTATATAGAGAGGTTGATATCTTGTGAGCCATTGGATGTACAGATCATCCAAGGGCCAACTTAGGGTTCAAACTTCTACTACTGACACTAATTAAGAGCCTCACAATAGGACGAGCTCAACAACTATAAAGTTCAGACACAAAACACAAAAACAGACTGAATCAAAAAGCAAATAAAGCAGTTTTGGAGTTTTTCCTGAAATGGAAATCTGTTGTTCTTGTTGTCTTGTTGCTTTGCCTGGGTGTTTTGCTTCTTCTTGGGACTCTCTACTCTTATTAGAACTTAGATAAACCTGCCTTGGATGAAGACAAGTTGACTTAGGCAAAAGGAAACCTCATCTGAACATGTACTGCCTCTGCTATGCTGCTCACTAGACTCTAGCTTGGGGTGTCTGTTTCATGAGTTTTTGCAAGACTTCAAAAGGGTTTGTCCTGGGCAAACTTGTAGCTTAGAGGGTTGTCTTGATGGTAGGCCATGGTGGGGGTGGTTGGGATGCCCTGGTGTACCTCCTAGCTGCAGGGTTTGTTGATTGGTCTGCCTGGCCCTGAATGGCTTTGTTTCTGTCTTGTGTGGGTAATGTGGGTTGTGTTGGGGCTTGGCATGGGTCGATGAGCCCTGGACTGTCTTCCTCATTGGTGTGGCTTGTCCTGGCTTGATCTTGGCTTGTCATAGCTTGTTGTTTGAACCTTGTAACTCGAGCTTCCATCTGAGGGGTCCTTGGGGTCAGGTTTGCCTTGTTTGTGGCTTGATCATCAAGGCCCCTTGGGTGAGCTCCTGCTGCAGAAACAATACGATGATGTTATAAATAGTGCATGAAAAAGATACATTTATCTAATCCACATAAAACAGCTACTACAACTCAGGAACACGTTTAATTCCCATGGAAATAACGTGCCCTTCATGCTTATCATATTTTAACGGTTTAGTGAGAGGGTCCGCGATGTTGTCATCCGAAGCAATCTTGTCAATCACTATCTCCTTTTGCTCCACGTAATCTCGGATCATGTGAGCCTTCCGAAGTACATGTCTAGACTTGTTGCTGGACTTAGGCTCCTTAGCCTGGAAGATGGCACCTCTATTATCACAATAGATGGTGATAGGGTCATTCGAACTAGGAACTACGGTATAGCTTCCTTTGCAGCTTCTGACGCGGCATAGTACTCGGACTCAGTTGTAGAATCTGCTATAACACTCTGTTTGGAGCTTTTCCAACTGACTGCAGCGCCATTAAAAGTAAAGACGAATCCAGACTGAGATTTCTAGTCATCTCGATCTGTTTGGAAGCTAGCATCTGCGTAACCGATTGCGCATAGCTCAGTGTCTCCTCCATAAGTCAATACCCAATCCTTAGTCCTTCGTAAGTACTTCAGGATATTTTTGACAGCCATCCAGTGTGTTTCACCTGGATTGCCTTGGTACCGACTCGTCATACTCAATGCATATGCCACGTCCGGACGTGTGCATATCATGGCATACATGATCGATCCTATAGATGATGCATAAGGAACACGACTCATGCGCTCGACCTCTTACGATGTCTTGGGTGCCTGAGCTTTACTCAAATGCATCCCAGAAATCATTGGAAGGTTCCCCTTCTTGGAGTTGGTCATGCTGAACCTCTCAAGAATCTTATCTATATAAGACTCTTGACTGAGTGATAACATCCGTCGTGATCTATCTCTATAGATACGGATCCCCAATATGCGTTGTGCCTCACCCAGATCTTTCATCTGGAAATGGTTCTTTAACCATACTTTTACCGAAGATAAGAGAGGGATGTCATTCCCAATCAAGAGTATGTCATCAACATACAATATTAAGAAGACAATCTTACTCCCACTCGACTTGACATACAAGCATGGTTCCTCGACCGATCGAGTGAAACCATTCTCTTTTATCACCTGGTCGAAACGATGATTCCAACTCCGAGAAGCTTGCTTAAGTCCATAAATGGAACGCTTAAGCTTGCAAACTTTCTTAGGATTTTTAGGATCAATGAAACCTTCGGGTTGTACCATGTACAATTCCTCCTCCAAATAACCGTTTAAGAAGGCGGTTTTCACATCCATCTGCCAAATTTCATAGTCATGAAAAGCGGCAATCGCTAAGATTATCCGAATGGAACGCAGCATAACTACGGGTGCAAAAATTTCATCATAATGCAATCCTTGCACTTGAGTGAAACCTTTTGCCACTAGTCGTGCCTTATAGGTGTCTGGTTGTCCTTCTACGGAATGCTTTATCTTATAAAGCCATTTGCACTGAAGAGGCCGTACCTTATCAGGCAAATCAACAAGATCCCATACGTCATTCTCATACATGGAGTCCATCTCGGATTGCATGACTTCAAGCCATAGCTTAGAGTCTGAACAGGTCATGGCACCTTTATAGGTAGCGGGTTCGTTACTCTCTAGGAGTAAAACATTATCTCTCTCATTCTCCTCGACCATACCAATGTATCTGTCTGGAGGAATGGAGACTCTACCCGACCTCCTAGGTTCCATAGGGATGTTAACCGTAGCAGAAGTTGAAGGAACCTTTTCCTCCATTGGTTGCTCGGTTGTTGGTTCTTGAATCTCCGACAGATCGAAGGTTCTATTACTTGACTTATTCTCGAGAAACTCTTTCTCTAATAATTTCGCACTAGCCGCAACAAAAACTCGTTGTTCGGTAGGCGAATAGAAGTAATGACCAAACATTCCTTTTGAATAACCAATAAAGTATGTCTTGACCAATCGCGGGCCGTGCTTATCCTCGTGTCTCCACTTGACATAAGCCTCGCAGCCCCAAACCCGAATAAAGGACAAGTTAGGGACCGTTCCCTTCCATAACTCATATGGAGTCTTGTCTACAGCTTTAGACGGACTTCGGTTAAGTATAAGAGCAGCTGACAAAAGAGCATAACCCCATAATGAATCAGGTACTACCGTGTGACTCATCATGGATCGAACCATATCAAGTAATGTTCGATTTCTCCGTTCGGACACACCATTTAATTGAGGTGTTCCAGGTGGAGTTAACTGTAATACTACACCACAGTCTTTAAGGTGTTGATCAAACTCATTTGAAAGATATTCGCCACCACGATCTGAACGAAGTGCTTTAATCTTTCTTCCCAGTTGGTTTTCAACCTTATTCTGGAATTCCTTGAACTTTTCAAAGGACTCACTTTTATGCTTCATTAAGTAGACATATCTGTATCTACTCAAATCATCCGTGAAAGTGATAAAATATCTATAGCCGTCTCTTGCGTTTATTGACATAGGTCCACATACATCAGTATGTATGAGTCCTAATAGGTCACTAGCGCGCATTCCAACACCTTTGAAGGAAATTCGAGTCATTTTACCGATAAGACATGATTCACACGTGCCAAATGATTCGTAATCAAATGGGGAGATAGTCCCATTGTCAATGAGCTTCTTTACACGTTTCTGATTTATGTGTCCCATACGGCAGTGCCATAGATAAGTTTGATCTTTGTCACCAACCTTTAATTTCTTATTATTCACATGCAATATGTCTGTGGTTTGATCTAAGATATAAATTCCATTCATGGAAACTGCTTTGCCATAAATCATTTCATTAAAAGAGAAAATACAGCTATTGTCTTTTATTGAAAATGAAAAACCGTCTTTATCTAGTACGGAAATAGAAATAATGTTCTTAGATAAACTGGGTACATAGCAACAGTTATATAAATATAACTCAAAACCACTCGGGAGTTGGATTACATATGTTCCCACTGAAACTGCAGCAACTCTTGCTCCATTCCCCACTCGCAAGTCCACATCACCCTTTGCGAGAGGTGTGATGTTTCTTAGGCCCTGCAAATGATTACACAGATGAGAACCACAACCATGTATCAAGTACCCAAGTTCCGAAACTTGCATGGTTAATCTCAATCATATGAATAAAAGATGACATACCAACAGGAGTGACGCGGCCTGCTTTTATGTCCTCACGGTACACGGGACAGTTCCTCCTCCAATGCCCAGTCTTGTGGCAATGGTGGCACTCCATGTTACTGTCCTTGCTCTTTGCCTTGCCTTGTGAGCCACTGGTCTCACCAGGCCCACTCTTGCCGTTTCCTGACTTTTTAAACTTTGGCTTTCCTACAGCTAGGTCGCCACGAGCCTTGCCCTTAACTTTGCCCTTGTTGGAAATCATGAGAACATCTTGCTTCATGCTCCCACTCAATTTCATATCATTCTCGGTCTGTACGAGAAGTGAGTGTAGTTGATGAAGACTTTTCTTCATATCATTCATATAGTAATTTGCCCTGAAGAGGGCAAAACCATCATGAAGTGAATGAAGCACACGGTCAATGATTATGCTCTCACTGATTTTACAATCAAGTGCCTCCAGTTTCTCGACATTCTCAATCATATCAAGAATGTGTGGGCTAACCGGTTGGCCCTTCTGGAGTTTCGCCTCAAAGAAGCGACAGGTATGCTCATAAGTAACGATCCTCGGTGCTTTTGAGAACTCGTTAGTGAGGGTGGTGAAAATCTTGTTTGCACCTTGGGCAATGAAGCGTCTTTGCAAATTGCTTTCCATTGCAAAGATGAGTACGTTCTTTATCGCACCCGCTTCCATAACGAAATCACTATATTCATGTGCTTCGTTAGCTCTCGCATTGGGGCCTGGGTTTGGTGGTATTCGCTCAGTCAAGTACTTGAGCTTACCGTCAGCAATGGCAGCATTCCGTAATCCCGCCTCCTATTCCGCAAAGTTTGAACCGTCATTCTTCAGTCGCGTGGACTGATTCATGTGGTCCATAAAAGCTTTAAGCCAGGATTCGCGCGCGAGCGTGGCACTTGGCATAGGGATATCAGTATTTCCAGCCATTTGTTATATGCAATATTATCAAAATGAACAAGTTCTACACTGAAAAGGAAGAAAAAAAATATAATAAGCATAATCATCGATTTGAATTTAAGTCTAGTGCAAAATTTGTTTTAATGCAAATACTCGAGCATTTATACAATTGACCTCCCTCAAGAATTATATAAATGATCCCAAGACTCAATTATCTGTAAATTGATAAGCCAGCCTCTTGGCTAATTCTACCTTTAGAATTCTTGGTCGATAAATTTCTGTAAATTCTATCTTTAGTCCATCATAATCACGAGAAACTCTTCGGACTATAATGTTGAGATAAAATAGGTCAACACACACTACTTACCCAACGTAGAAGGGTCATATGGAGAGTAAGGTCCTATATGCCTACCGACGAAGAAGGGATTCATAGTAGTTTGGCCTATAAAGACTAGTCTCAATTTTAGGTTTAGAGGAAGATCCCATCAATTTTATTTTAATTCAATTTTAAGTGAACTAATATCTAGCATGCGAGAATGAATAAACTAAAATGATGGCTTAAATTCGAGTGACATCTTTATGTCCATGATAACTAACATTCAAACTATATGAGTCAATTTTCATGCATTTTAGTAGTAGGTGGTTTGGTTTAGGCGGAATATGATGCACTAACTATCATGTTATGAAAAACAACAAGAACGGAAAAATACATAAAAATATTACAAAGTCCTAGTGTGGCCTATCTACCAAAATGAACAAAAATACAACTTTGAAATCCAACCCATTTGGACCCGAGAAACTTGTCTTGATGTTCCATCTTGGTCCATGTAGCGGGAGTGAGCAATCCGATCTCCATCTTTAGTCTTCTCAAAATACATTTAATAAATTACAAAATATAAACCTATTTACATTCTAATTTAAAAACATAATTTAATGAAAATTAAAATGGAGATTCGAGATCTCAAATTACATCAAAGATATTGTTTCCATCATTACGAAAACATGATCAACTAAGGCCACACTAGGTAATACAAATAACAACCGATTGCAAAAATACGTAAATTAAATCATTCAACCATTCATTCAACAAGATAAAATGCATCAACTATAAATTAATCATTCAAGACATAATTATTTAATTATGAAGAGTAATTTATCCAAACCACCTTTTAAAATGATCAAAATTATGTGATAATTCCTTAATTAATCACAATAATCCCAACCAAACATAATACAATTTTAATTCATATTCTTTAACATGAATTAATACAACATTATTTTAAACCTCTTTAAAAAAATTGGGTATCCAATTATTGTGAACTTCTTCACAACAATAAACAAGACATTATCATTATAATGAATTATAATAAAAACTTACGACCAAAAAATAAAAAAAACGAAACAAATTTTTTCTTTCTTTTGGCAGCCACGGTTTTATAAAAAAAACAATTTAATTTGATGTTACTAATATTTTCAAGATCGGTACAAATTATCAACTTCTAATCATTATTATACATCGATACAAACTAGATGATTCAATTTAACAATTTAAAATGAATATCTAAATTAATGAATACCGAAAAATATATAGCGATGAACATTCAATTCGATTTCCATTTACGTGTTAATTTAATCCTTATTAAATCAAAACAACTACAAATTCATCAGGTTATCGTCTTAACTATTTAAAACAACAATTATAATGAATCAAAATGGAAAAACAAGGCAAAAATTTTTTTTTTTTTTTTATACGGATGAACAGTACAGACAAATTTTTTATTTTTATTTTTTTCCTTTCTCGGCAGAAATCAAAAAAAAAATATAATGATTCTAATCATATATTTCATCAATTATGAAAACATATAAAATAATTTCGTAGCCCTTGGCTCTGATACCACTTGTTAGAAATATCGCTATATTTCGTCATTAATTTACAGATTATAACGAAACTATATTATATGAATTACGAGTCATAAATGAATTGCATAATATAAAATTATAGGAATTTAGAATTAACCTTTGGTCCTAGCAAATTTGGCCTATGAACAATATCGAAATTGATATTCTCCTAATTGTTGCACCCAAGATGCTCCAAGATATGCCTTGCTTGTGCTAGAATTTTAGAGAAAACTTACTGCTAATTTTTCTTTTGTGTGATGATGAATGATAAAGAGAATTAGAGAGAAAAATCAGAATTTTTCTTGTTCTTCCCTTGCTCTGTTCGGCCGAACCACTAGTGTAGGTCAAGGAGGAGTCTCTCTTCTTTTTAGTACTCTTGTTATTAGGGTTTTGACCTAGTTACCATAAGAGAATAATAGGAGATATTTTTCCTTATATTTAACTCTTATTAGCCGAAAATTAAGAGAGAAAAATACGATATTTTTCTTTCCTTTTTCGGTTATATTAACATGTAATATAATATATACGTCAATTATAAATATCCATATATTTATAATTTGCCAATTAAATATAACATATTATGTTTAATTACGAATTAACATTTTAATTAGTTTAAGCTTATATTATATACATTGATTAAATATAACGGTTTATATTCAATTACGAATTACATTTAATTCGTCTCAGCTAATATTATTTAATCGTTATTAAATACTCGTATCATCATTACATTGACTAACCTTTTAGTCATATACATCGACTAACCTTTTAGTCATATAATAAGGCATCAATATGATTATATTATTCATATAATCACATCTCTCAGACACATCCTTTAGGTGTGACTTTTAGGGACCAGTTGATCACCGGCATTAAAATGACAATAACGTCAAACTCCTAGCAAGCCAACCGTTATCGATAAACGTTAATCAACTGATAAGAATACTAAGTATACCCTGTGAACCTGTAAGAGATTTATTCATTTTATCACACTAACTGTGGAGGACACTAGCTCCAACACTCTTAGCCATGTAACGAAGGAGTAATCATAAAAAAGGTAATGAAACGAGATGTTTGAGTTCTTATTTGATTTCTTTTTTTTTTGGTTTTGTTTTTGTGATTTTTTTTTTTTTTTTTATCTGTTTTTGTCTTTGATTTTTCTTGATTTGGGTGCCTTTTTGGGAGCAAGATAGTCTAGCGAAAGGTGTGCGGCGGAGACCAACAATAGGAAAATCCTCGCCGTAGCGACATCGAAAGCGACCCCATATGTAGTGAGGGTACTCTAGAAGAACCTAGAAATCTCCATATGCACTCCCTAAGCTGGGACTAAGGCAAAGATATGCACAATTTCAAGCTTTTCTTTTCAATTGTGTTTGAACTCAATTTTTGGACTTGTGATGGAAAAATTTCCTTTTTGTCAGATGTAGTTAAATGTGATGATTGGACAATTACATGGCCTCGACAGTCAACTAGGAAAGCGTTCACCAAGGAATTTTCACACCATGGGGATGGTCGAGATGGTAAATGCAAGCCCTTGACTTGGCTCTAGGAAACGATGCGAAAATTATACTAAAAATAACACATTAAAGGGTGTTTCAAAATCTATTTTAATAGGTAAAGTGCTAAGCAAAAAAGTATCTACAAGGGCCTATCCAAGCTTGTTCAATTTCCAAATTAGGCATTTTAAAAAGTTCTCCTAAATGCAACTATATGCCATGATCTAGAATTAAGCAACATATATACAAACTAATGCAAATGCTCTAGTGAACTACGTCACAATTAATCTAATGAAACCCCCTAATAGCACATAAGTCACACAACCGCCAATTCATCAAAATCCACATCGCAATCATCAACAATTCCTCCAAACTCCTCATGTGATAAGAAATAAAGAAAGAAAGAAGGGGAAGGAATAAGAATGATCATACCATGGCGGTCTTCTTAATCCCTTCTATAAGTCTCTTAAGCGATGTGTAGCGGACCTATGTATGGAGGTTAGAAGAAAAAACAATGCAAAGATATACAAACTAAGATATAAACAAGCTAATTTTTAGGATTTTTCAAACTTTTTCGATTTTTTTGGATTTTTGAATGATTTTAAATGAAAAATAAAACATGTTTTTGGAATTTTTCAAATTATCAAAATAATTACCTATGCCCCACATAGGAACATACATTGTCCCTAATGTATGAAATCGGATAATCAAAAGTAAAGAAATGCATGTTTTTGGTGTTTTTAAATGTTTTTCGAAAAAGGAAAGAGCATGTTTTTGTGCTTTTTAAATGTTTTGAAAACTAAAAACCTGTTTTTGGGGTTTTGATTTTTGAGGAATATTCACAATAAAAACAATATATACAAGAGGGTTAGTTATCCAAATCAACTAGTTCTATATGAAATGCATGAACTAATCAATATTCCTAAAACTAAATGCAAAGTGATATAATACAAAGTGCATGATCTAAGTGAACGAAAGCTAAACTATATGCTAATCTAGAGTCTCGTTGTGATGGTAATGTGAAAAAATGCAATGCCCCTCATTGGGGTACCTACCACAAGAAAGTGTAGATAAAAAGGAGAACAAGGTGTGCCATATCAGATTCTCGTCGCGGCGGTAAGGTGCATAAATGCAATGCCCCTCATGGGGGTACCTACCACGGGAAATTTCAAAAATTGCACCTAAAAGTGCAACTTTGTGATGCATGAGAATTATCTAAATGCAATGAATGTGGTTTGTTAATTTATATTTTCCATAAAGGAGCAAAAGGTTGGTGTCCGATGGGATGGACACCCGCCTCCAATGTTACCGAGGCCAACCAACACAACAATAAAAAATTACAAGTTAAAGGTGCAATTCAAGTCATACAAAGAGATAAGAGAAGGAAACACGCACTAAAGGGGAGGGGGTAGATGCTAAACAAGCTACCTAGACACCACTCCAGCTCTTCCTATTATCTAAAAAAACGCATATCCTCCTAAAAAAGTCTCCATATCATCCTCAACATTCTCATCCCGCCCACCACCAACACCCTCTTCCCGATCCCCGTGGTCTCCCCCGGTCTCCGTGCCGTCTACCCCTATTTGGTTTCCATGGTTGGGAAACGACAAATCACGTTGTGCCCAATTTGGCAAAAAAACCTTTCGGGTCAATGTACCCTTGGTTAGCCAACAAGTAATAGTTGGGGTAGGTGGCATAGTAGTTGTTCACCCGGTCTTCATGCATATTCAAGTGCATGTTCTGCATAAGACCGGTTAGGTAGTCACTTTGGGGGGAGATGGTAGGGTCGGGGTGAACATACCCCTGATACTCAAAGGGGTAGGGGGGAATGTTCACAAAACTAGGTGGGGGATAGGGTGCTTGCAAATGCGGTAAAGGTAAAGGAGGAACATGCAAGGTCACATGAGGTGCGGTTTGACTTTGTGTAGGTCGGGGTTGAGGTTTCTGGGAGGTCCCTCCCTCCTCCCTAGTGCTACTAGAAGAGGCTCTACCTGCCATCATCACCGGTAGCAGGTAGCTAGGTCGCCTATCCATGGAGTCGCCCCTAGGTACGAAAGGCGGGAGTCTATGACAAGGGAGGTAAAAAGGGGTGGCATCCTTGATTACTCAAAGATACCCCTTATTCCGGTCAATCCTAATCCAATTATAGTGGATTAGGGTAGTCTCATCAAGAAGTGTCCCCCCAGGTAAGGCCTCATATGCCCCATCACTATTAAAATTCGGGTCAAAATGCTTAGCCAAAAAGGTAACCAAACCCTCTATGACCACCGTCTGTTTACGAGCCACCGTGGTCTTCCCCAACTTTCTCCACCTCCTAAAGATTTCATGCATGAGGGGAAAGGTGAATTTTTCCCTCGTCCCTTGCACATTCATGTGCGTTTCTAAAAGGGTGAGGTCTAGCTGGGTCAGGTTGTTCGGTTCTTGCCTACAAAGAAAGGTGCCTGACACTATCCTGTGCCAAAAATAGGGAACATGGTGGTGAATTAAGAGAGCCAAATTCCGCCGGAAATCGGTCAATACCCTCCCGCTCAAGGCCTCCCAAAGTACGCCCAAATTATACCCTTTTGGCTCCTCGGAATCCCTAATAGAAGGGAAAACTAACCCCAAAATAGCAGCAAAATCATCCATGGGAATGACATGCGTGGTGTTGGCAAGACGGAATGTGAAGCAACGTATTTTTTCAGCATTCACACAAGTATTTATAATACTCAGAAATTCAATAGTGAGACTCCGGTAAGAGAGCTCATGCATATAAAATAGAGTAGACATATTGGTAGCCTCGAAAAATGTTCGCATTTGGTCCGTTACGCCTAAGCCGCGTATGATGTCATGGCATAGAAGGATGGTTGGCTCCATTTCTAACCCTTGTATTCCTTCAAAACCTTGTCGATGAGCGTCCGTCTCGAAGACGACTTCCGAAAAATCCGGAGCTTTGTCTATTTCCAAGTCTTCATCCGTATTCGGGTTTTTGGAACCGCTTCCCCTTCTTCTCTTTTGAGTTCTTGATTTTGTTGCTTTGCCCTTTCCTTTTCCCACCATTGTTGTTCAAATCACAAGCTTTTCCCAAAAAGAAATTTGCTAGAAAACTTCCTTAAAGACGGTTGCAAACACTTGAACAACTTTCACATAACCTCAAAATCGCTTTCTATTGAAGTAGAAAGATTGAAAACTAACCCAAAAAAAAGATCCCCAAATTCGGATTTATGAAACCCTAGGTTTGAAAATTGATTTCTTTAAGTTTTTTGGTGTTTGTAATTGATAAAGGAGAGTTTCGTAGCAATTTGGGGAAGATTTGAGGTGATTTGATGGAGTTTTGAGGGAGATTTAGGTGTTTAAGTGAGATAGTAGTGTTTAAGTGGTGGGTGAAGAAGATGAACTGAAAGGATAAGAAGGTGAAGAAAAGAAAGAGGAAGTCACGATTTAAAGGGTTTCACGACCGTGAAAACTAAGTCACAAGCGTCAATTTTATTTCACGACCGTGACCCTTCATTCACGACCGTGAAACAAACTGGCAGACCTTCTGTTTTTTTTTTACACAATTTCACGACCGTGAAACATGTTTCACGACCGTGAGATGGGTTTCACGGTCGTGAAATGCTTTTCTCGTCATTTCACTTGCCTTGCTACACTAGTCACGGGCGTGAGGCTCATTTCACGAGCGTGACTCGGCTATTTTCGAGCCTTTGAACCAAAATACTTCACTCTTGTTCGATTTCTCGCTTCTTCATTATCATTCCTCCATGTTTCTTTCATTTCATCTTACAAAACAATCACACACCACATTAAATCCCTCCCTCACACTCTCATTGACAAAAATTCCACAAAAATTTACGAAATTAACTAAGTAATGGGAAATTGATTTAATTAATGATTCAATTGGCAAAAAAAATTCAACCTCATTATCGTCAATTTAACCAATTTCCATGCAAACTAATATATACTAAGCATTAGTAAATGAGTTAGAAATATATACAAATTTGTGATACTTGGGAGACTTCACAAAACCCGTTCTTTTTCAAGAATTAATGGAGGGTAGTCGGCTTGAGGTACGAAGCCTCGACTACCCCGATGAAACAACCTTCTTTGTAGAGCTTGATTCTTTGCCCATTCACCTTGAATTTTTGGCCATCTTTGCTTGCCAACTCGAAATCTCCATATCTCCCCACCTCGGTGATCAAGAATGGTCCCGACCACCGGGATTTGAGCTTCCCGGGAAATAACTTGTATCTCGAGTTAAATAAAAGTACCTTGTCTCCACATTGGAGATCCCTTTTGAGGATCTTATTCTCATGAATGAGCTTGGTCTTCTCCTTGTAAGTTCGGGCATTCTGATAGGATTTGAGGCAGAACTCCTCAAGCTCTTGGATTTGGAGCAATCTTGACAGGGTTGTCGCGTACCCTAATCAAAGATAAATAACCCTTGGCTAGGCTAACAACAAATAAATGCAGTTAGGGGAGTAAGGGGTCGATCTCGGGGAGACGGGAGATACTTGTGAAAAGATATGATTAGAATTTCAACTTGTATGATTGTCACAATGGTTATTACTAATGCTAGAAAACTGAAACAATAATTAATGACTCGATATAGAAAACAATCTAGGGAAATAGGTTCACACATGTAGATTGACATATTGGAGAAATTGGATTTAAGATATGCAAATAATTCATTGCGAGTTCGTAAGAATGATGTGTTCATTACAATCATAGATCAGATGGTCTAGCAGGCTTTTTAGGAGATTTACTAGGTCTTAATCCACCATGTCATGCTTTGTCTACTCAATTCGCGTATCTCTACCTTGGAAAAGAATTCCATTTTAGTCGATTATTTCCGGCCAGAAATTGTTAACTATCGTTATAATCCAAACATGCATAGATACAACGTTTTAAAGGCACAATTTCTTTTATCCAATTAACATCTTTTAATCAATCTAACATGGCTACCCTACACCCTAGAAAGGTGACTACTTATGCATGATTAACAATGAAAATGAAACTAAGATTATAAAACTAAGAATGATAAACATGATAAAGGAAATACTAAAAGAAAATGAAACTATAATGTAAAGACGAGAATAAAGATTACCGAAAAGGATGAGCAAAGATTGAAATGGAATAAGAACTTGAATAGGAAATGCAAACCCGGAAATTAGAATTCCAATTACAAGTAGAACAACTACAATTGAAGAAAGCTTAGAACTAGACTAAACTAAACTAGAGAAAACTAAACTAAACTAAACTAAGAAAGAAGAAAAACTAATCTAAAGAAAGAAGAGAAGAGATGTTGTGTGAAGAGATTGTGTGAGATGAGATGATATGATATGAGGGGCTAGAGCATCTATTTATAGTATTAGGGTTTCGTGGAGAAGAGGTCGGGCATTAATCACATAGGACAAAAATAGGAAGAAGAATCCGTCATGCTCGGATCAGCACACTTACCCGATCGGGTACACACTTACCCGATCGGGTATGTGGTCTTCTGGAAGCTCTTGACTAACGTTTCATCTTCCTTTGCTTTGACTTGACTTCCAACATCCCCCTTGACCTCTTGAGTCGGGTTTGTTGATAGGGTTTGATGTAAAGCGATGATTTCTTTCGCCTAACTGATTGATCTTCCGACAACTACGAAACTGTCTTTGCTTCTTCTCTCTTTCGAATTAGTGAACCTTCTTGAAATGCCTTTCACTTGGTCAAGCTTGCTTCTTCAAATCGTCGGGTTCTAGGCAAATGCTCGGGAATATAGAAAAAGGGCGTAGAAACGTCACTTTTCCTACAAAACAGGTTAGAACACAGGAATTCGCCTAGAAGACGATATTAGCTCATAAAGTGGCTTAACAAAGCACAAATGACATACAAAACCGAGCTAAATTGGGGGTTAAAACCATACAAATATTCACTTATCAAACTCCCCAAGCTAAACCCTTGCTTGTCCTCAAGCAAGCATTCAATAACAAACATGACAAGGACAAGGGCGACGAGCAACAATCAATCCAACCAAATGCAGATCCCATCAAGTAGCTTATAGAGCACAATGAAATACATTCCGAAACAACGTGGGCATAGGGAAAATGCAAAACATGGTTGAGATTTACATAATGGCGCAGCGTAAGGAACATAAAATAGACTTTTCGGCTCTTGCTTGATCTTTTGACAATGGACTCTCCCGATGCACTCAACACTCAAATTTTTATATAAATCAAGGAAATATTATTTTATATTTGAGTGGCACTCTCCTATCTACGACTCATGAGAATGCGCCCGCAATCTAATATGGTAAACATTCCAAAACTGCAAGTCAAAACAATCATGAAAAGCATAGAAAGAAGCCAAAAGCAAGAAGAAGGCTATGGGAGATGGGTAACAAAGTGGACAAATGAATTATGGTAATGTGGAGCTAAGGTCAAGCTAGCAACATACCAATTATGCAAGGATGCTCAATCAAAACCTCGGAACCATTCCCAAGAAAATAAAACTAAGCCAAAAATAGCAAATTGGCTTATACTCATGGCAACACAAGAGTGAATTTCCCAACTTTTTGAATTTCGGATCATGGAAATAACACTCACAACTTCTTCTTCTTTTCATAAACCATTTTTCTTCTTTTCAATACATGCTTCTTTCTTTCTTTCTTTCTTTTTTATTCAACATCATTTTTTTCATTTCTTTTTCATTCTTTTTTCTTTGAACTCTTTTTTTTTCTTTTTCTTCGGGACGGCAATCAGTAATTCCGTCCAATCAAGATCACTTTGACATAACTTGAACAATATCCCAAATGAGCACCCAAACACAAACCGTATAGCTACTAACTTAACAAGGTAGGCAATATTTTTACATGTAGCTAATGAAATGTGAAACAATGTGAAAAGAGGCTAAATTTAGGCAATGGATTCAAAGTGAATGGCTTCAAATGCTTTTTCAATCATGAATGTAATGCTCACTAGAAATGGAATGAAAACCATACTTGTGCGTTTTTGATGTGACGCAAATCATAAGGAGAAACTACACACACCTAACTGCGATCGGGTATAGATGTACCGATCACTGGAGGCTCTACCTTACCATATATGTAGTTTGCCAAAGTCAAGATCAAGCCTAATAAGTCTAAAATCAATCCCTCACTTACTGTGTACAAGACATCCCCATGTATGCAAAATCCCGTCAAAAGCGTGAAACATTGGCTAAAAAGCTAAAATAAGGGAAATGCATTAAGGAATGACATTATGCACGACACAATTGGGTGGACAAAACACACAATTTTTATTAAATTTTTTAATTTTTTGATTTTTCATTTTTTTGGATTTTTCAATTTTTTCAAATTCAATAAACAACTAGACTAAATAAACAACGACACAAACTAAATCCCTCCCCCAAGCTAGAATAACACATTGTCCTCAATATGCGAAACGGGTTTAAGCGCAGAAAACACAAAGAAGGACAACATAACCAACAAAGGAATGGGGGACGACTGAACAAAATGGTAAAGAAAGAAAAGAAAACATACAACCGTGCAGCAGCTCCCCCAAGCTAGCTTGAAAACGGGGGCAAAGTACAACCCAAGCACCAAAGTACCTGTGATGAACAAGCTACTACAATAGTTGATAAAATTATTGATTTATTGTCAAAGCTATTAGAATCAAAACCAAATGAATTATTTAAAAATTAACATTATTAAATTGTCCAACAAAAATAATTTATTTCATAACAAAAATATAATAAAACACGGGTTGCCTCCCGCGAAGCTTTGTCTTGCTAGACTCTTTATTAATGAAAATCATTCTTTGTGCCTTAAAAAGCATGTCAATGCCCTTAGAAGTCGATCATATACCTGCGCATGAGCTATACAAAAACATATGTAAGCAATTGACAAGATATAGGCATGAAATATTGAAGGTAAGAATTGATATATCTTATCATTGTGCGCATGACAAACTTCATAGATGACCACTGAACTGCTCCACTCGTCAGTGAGAGATGGAGTGAAATGTTTAAGATCATGGAACAAACAATTAGTTCCCAAAATATCATTAGTGGACTCTAATTGGGGGTAGGGTGAATCAAAGGATTGGGAATCAAAAATGGGTGGTTGATCCCACTTAATTTCAAAGCTAGGTTCACAAAACCCAGTATCATTTTCAAATAAATCTGGAATATCCTTAGCGAAGGGATTTTCAAAGAAATCTGATGACTCGATCGACAACTCTCCATTGGAGTCACAAATGGGCTTAACAACATCCTTGTCTAAAGTCTCGACTACCATATGGTCAATATCAATAATGGGGGTCTCAAAATTGTCAAATGGAACGACACTAGAGTGACTTTCAATAGAAAAGGTTGGACCATCATCATCGTCATCTATTAATTCATATGATTGGGGAGAATTAGACTCACATGAGGGGGCTGAAAAAGCATAGGAGAAAATAGACTCACATGGGGGTGAAAAAGCATAAGGAAAATTGATTGGCTTACATTTTTTAAACGTGGGTTCTTCCTTTTGCCCTTTGAGTAATTGAAGTTGAGCCCTGATTTCATTGATTTGCTCTTGGATTCCCAACTGCCGGTGCGTTTCATCCCAAGATTGGGATGCCATAAAGTCCAAGAAAATCCAAAGTTCCTTTCCTCTCTTCTGATAAAAACTTCCAGCACTCAATTGCATAGCCAGGCTACGACACTTAATGAGCATTCCATGATTCACGACATTCCTCATATAGGTCTCATCAAGGGTATACCCAAGAGAGATAATATGTCTACAATAGCTATAAAATCGGTCGAGGTATTCGTGGAAGGGCTCATTCTCGCATTGTGGAGGTTGGAAATAGATAGTCATTGAGAGAAAATAAAGCAATCCCTTTGAAAGAAAATATTCCTATTACCTTAAAAGAGTCACTACACTACAAGGAAAAGGTAAGAAAAATCTCAAGGAACAAGTGTTCCTCAAGACAAAAGAAAAGAAAAAGGAAAAAGACAAGGTAAAACTACTAATCACAAATAAACAAAACCGTGCTACCCGGCAACGGCGCCAAAATTTGACAGGGTTGTCGCGTACCCTAATCAAAGATAAATAACCCTTGGCTAGGCTAACAACAAATAAATGCAGTTAGGGGAGTAAGGGTTTGATCTCGGGGAGACGGGAGATACTTGTGAAAAGATATGATTAGAATTTCAACTTGTATGATTGTCACAATGGTTATTACTAATGCTAGAAAATTGAAACAATATTTAATAACTCGATATATAAAACAATCTAGGGAAATAGGTTCACACATGTAGATTGACATATTGGAGAAATTGGATTTAAGATATGCAAATAATTCATTGCGAGTTCGTAAGAATGATGTGTTCATTAGAATCATAGATCAGATGGTCTAGCAGGCTTTTTAGGAGATTTACTAGGTGTTAATCCACCATGTCATGCTTTGTCTACTCAATTCGCGTATCTCTACCTTGGAAAAGAATTCCATTTTAGTCGATTATTTTCGGCCATAAATTGTTAACTATCGTTATAATTTAAACATGCATAGACACAACGTTTTAAAGGCACAACACCTTTTATCCAATTAAGATCTTTTAATTAATCTAACATGGCTACCCTACACCCTAGAAAGATGACTACTTATGCATGATTAACAATGAAAAGGAAACTAAGATTATAAAACTAAGAATGATAAACATGATAACGGAAATACTAAAAGAAAATGAAACTATAATGTAAAGACGAGAATAAAGATTACCGAAAAGGATGAGCAAAGATTGAAATGGAATAAGAACTTGAATAGGAAATGCAAACCCGGAAATTAGAATTACAATTACAAGTAGAACAACTACAATTGAAGAAAGCTTAGAACTAGATTAAACTAAACTAGAGAAAACTAAAACTAAACTAAACTAAGAAAGAAGAAAAAAAACTAATCTAAAGAGAGAAGATAAGAGATGTTGTGTGAAGAGATTGTGTGAGATGAGATGATATGATATGAAGGGCTAGAGCATCTATTTATAGTATTAGGGTTTCGTGGAGAAGAGGTCGGGCATTAATCACATAGGACATAAATAGGAAGAAGAAGCCGTCATGCTCGGATCAGCACACTTACCCGATCCGGTACACACTTACCTGATCGGGTATGTGGTCTTCTGGAAGCTCTTGACTAACGTTTCATCTTCATTTGCTTTGACTTGACTTCCAACATCCCCCTTGACCTCTTGAGTCGGGTTTGTTGATAGGGTTTGATGTAAAGCGATGATTTCGTTCGCCTAACTGATTGATCTTCCGACAACTACGAAACTGTCTTTGCTTCTTCTCTCTTTCGAATTAGTGAACCTTCTTGAAATGCCTTTCACTTGGTCAAGCTTGCTTCTTCAAATCGTTGAGTTCTAGGCAAATGCTCGGAAATATAGAAAAAGGGCGTAGAAACGTCACTTTTCCTACAAAACAGGTTAGAACACAGGAATTCGCCTAGTAGACGATATTAGCTCATAAAGTGGCTTAACAAAGCACAAATGACATACAAAACCGAGCTAAATTGGGGGTTAAAACCATACAAATATTCACTTATCAAATCTCTTTTCACCGCTCAACTTGGCATCAAGATTTAGTTCTTTAATAGCCCAATGTGCCTTGTATTCAAGCTCTATGGGCAAATGGCAAGACTTGCCATAAACCAACTTATAAGGCGACATTCCAATTGGAGTTTTGAATGTCGTCCTATATGCCCATAGTGTGTTGTCGAGATTTGAACTACATTATTTACGGTGCTTTGAGACCAGTTTTTCAAAGATGGATTTGATCTCTTTGTTGGCCATTTCGACTTGCCCAGTAGTTTGGGGATGATACCCCAAACCGGTACGGTGACGGACACTGTACTTAAGGAGTAGTGAGTCAAGTCATTTTTCCTGAAAGTGCGTGCCTCCATCACTTATCAAAGCTCTTGGTACTCCAAAGCGGGGGAAGATGAGCTTCTTTAGGAAATTGATGACAACTTTGGCATCGTTGGTAGGGGAAGCCACCACCTCAACCCATTTGGACACGTAGTCTACGGTCACTAGAATGTACCTATTCCCTTTTGAAGAAATAAAGGGGCCTTGATAGTGTATGCCCCACACATCGAACACCTCCAACTAAAGAATCCCCCTTTGGGGCATCTCATTACTCCAAGAGATGTTGCCGGTGCGTTGACAAGCATCGCAACATTGGACAAAGTGCTTAACATATTGGAACATAGAGCGCCAAAAGAACCCGGATTAAAGTATTTTGGCAACGATCTTGCTTGCCCCATGGTGCCCTCCATAAGGAGAGGAGTGGCATCCTCTCATGATATCTTCATACTCACATTGAGGAACACATTTTCTATACATCACATCACCATACTCCTTGAACAACAAAGGGTCATCCCAAAAATATCTCTTAGCTTCAAACAAAAACCTCTTCTATTGATTGTGGTTGATGCCCGGTGGAAGAACATTACCCACAATGTAGTTGGCAAAGTCAGCAAACCAAGGTGTTTGATTTTCAAGGGTTTCATTAATGGCAAAGAGAAAATCATCCGGGAATGAATCATTGATAGGCATGTCATCTTTACTTCCATTATAACTTAGCCGGGACAAGTGGTCCGCCACCGGATTTTCCGCACCCTTCTTATCTCTTATCTCCAAATCGAATTCTTGTAAGACAAGGATCCATCTAATAAGGCGGGGCTTGGCTTCTTTCTTGGCAAGAAAATATTTAAGTGCGGCATGGTCCGTATAAACAATGACCTTGGAGCCAATCAAATATGAACGGAACTTGTCAAGAGCATAAACAATAGCAAAAATCTCTTTTTCCGTTGTTGCATAGCTAACTTGTGCTTCATCAAGGGTCTTGCTAGAATAATAGATTGCATGCAAAGCTTTGTCCTTCTGTTGGCCAAGAACCGCGCCAACGGCATAATCGCTTGCGTCGCACATCACTTCAAATGGCAATTCTCAATCCGGGGATTGCATGATCGGGGCCGAGATAAGAGCTTCCTTTATCCTAGCAAATGCCTCAACACACTCATTAGTAAAATGGAAAGGGGTATCCTTAAGGAGAAGTTGTGTAAGTGGTTTAGCAATTTTGGAGAAGTCCTTGATGAACCGGCGATAAAAGCCGGCATGACCAAGGAAGCTTCTCACCCCTTTGAGGTTTGAAGGTGGGGGTAATTGCTCAATCACTTCCACCTTTGATTTATCAACTTGGATACCCTTTTCTGAGATAAGATGACCAAGAACTACCCCTTCATTTACCATGAAGTGGCATTTCTCCCAATTAAAAACAAGACTCACCTCTTCACACTTTTCCAACACCAAAGACAAGCTATGGAAGCACAAATCGAATTCTTTCCCATACACACTAAAGTCATCCATAAAAACTTCCATGATAGACTCAATGCAATGGGAAAAAAATACTCATCATGCATCTTTGGAATGTGGCCGGGGCATTGCAAAGGCCGAAAGGCATTCTCCTATAGGCAAAAGTGCCATAAGGGCATGTAAATGTGGTCTTGGATTGGTCAATTGGGTCGATTGGGATTTGGAAAAATCCCGAGTATCCATCTAGATAACAAAAATACTTGTTTGAGGCAAGTCTTTCTAGGAGTTGATCAATGAAGGGAAGGGGGAAATGATCCTTTCTTGTTGAGGCATTCAACCTCCTATAATATATGCACATTCTCCATCACGTCACTACCCTAGTAGGCACTAGTTCATCTTTATCATTCTTCACTACCGTGGTGCCACCTTTCTTTGGCACCACTTGCACGGGGCTAACCCAATAGGAGTAAGAGATTGGGTAGATGATCCCGGCATCAAGTAGTTTCATGACTTCACCTTTAACCACCTCTTGTAAGGTGGAGTTTAGTCTTCTTTGAGGTTGCCTTCTAGGGTCATGATCATCTTTCATGTGAATTCTATGCATACACAACTCGGGACTAACCCCCTTCAAATCATCTAAGCTATAACCAATAGCTTTCTCATGCTTTCTCAAAACACACAACAATGCATTCAATTGATTATCATCAAGGTGAGCATTTACAATCACAGGTTTGCATTTTGACTCATCAAGATAAGAATATATCAAGTTAGAGGGAATGGGTTTAAGAGAAGGGGCTTGTACCTCTACCGCAATATCCACCGCACAAGACGTTTAGATGATAGACTCAAGTCTTAAAAGTTGTTGTTCATCAAGCTCTTCTCCTTCCAAGGTTGCTTCAAGTAAGTCAAATTCAAACCCATATAGATCCTCCATAACATCCCTTGGTTCCAAGGTCAAGATAGCTTCCAAAGGATCCCTCATAAAGAAGCTAGGTGTCACTTCTTCAACAAAGGCATCGATGATATCAATGAAATAGCAAGATCCTCCAAGATTTGGAGCTTTCATGGCACTTTGCAAGTTGAATGTTAGCTTTTCATCTCCAACTTCAATGGTTAGCCTCCCATGTTTTACATCAATCACCGCTCTGGTGGTGTGCAAAAATGGCTTTCCAAGAATAATGGGGATTTGAGAATCCTCCACCATGTCAAGAACTATGAAGTCCACCGGAATGAAGAACTTTCCAATTCTAACCGGGACATCCTCCAATAAACCCAAAGGTTGCTTTGTAGATCGGTCCGCCATTTGGAGTGTGATGTTGGTGCATTTAAGTTCTCCCATGCCAAGTTTCTCACAAATGGAATATGGCATCACACTCAAACTAGCTCCCAAATCACACAAGGCCTTGTTAAATGTTATGTTGCCTATGTTGCAGGGGATAGAGAAGCTACCCGCATCTTTCAACTTTTGAGGGGTTGGGCTCTGTAAAAAGTCACTACACTCACCGGTAAATGCTACGCTTTCAACTCCACTCAAGGACTTCTTTCTTGTAAGGATGTCTTTCATGAATTTTTGCATAGGCGAGAATTTGAGTGATGAGGTCGGTGAATTGAATGGAGACCTCCAAATTCTTGACAATGTCCATGAATTTGCCTAATTGCTTGTCTAGCTTTGTTTTTGCTTGTCTAGAAGGGAATGGTAGCCTTATCACTATGGGCTCCTCAACCTTCTTGTTCTTTGTTACCACTTCATCCTTCTTTTCAATAAATACTTGCTCACTTGAAGAGCACTCTTCCTCCTTGTCATCCAATTCAACAACTTCATTTTCAATTGGTTCATCATCTACCACTTTGTCTCCCTCACCATTATCATCTTCAATTGGCATCCTTGGTCCCTCATAACTCTTTCCACACCTCAAATGTATGGCATTGGTGGTTTCATTTCTAGATGGGTTACCTTGAGCAGGTAATTGACCTTTTCCCTTAGAGGAGCTCCCCGAGGCTATTTGGGTCACTTGAGTTTCAAGAATTTTGTTGTGAGCAAGGATGTTATTGATGATAATATCTTTGGCTTGGTTGTCTTTTTGCAATTGGAGGATCGCTTTTTGAAAGTCCAAGTTTGGATCTCCAACTTGTGGTTGCATGGGAGGTTGATTTTGTGGTGGTAGGTTGTATTGATTTTGGTAGTATTGTGTTTGATTGTACGAAGGTTGGTTTTGATTGTAGGAAGGTTGATTTTGATTGTATTGTGGTCTTTGAAAGTTTTGTTGATTGTTTCTCAAGGGTGGAGCAACATATGGTTGTGGTTGAGGGTTTTGGACATTTTGACTTTTATTTGAGAGATTTGGGTGGTTCTTTGTGTTCCAATTGTAAAAGTTGGAGTAGAGATTTCCTTGCCTATAAGATTGAAAGGCATTCACTTGTTCCACGGATCCTCTACAATCTTGAGAATCATGACCAAATGTTCCACAACATTCACAAACCCCTTGAGGTAAGCTTGGTGCCATCACCATAGCATTCACTTGTTGCATAGGTTATTGAGAAGATGAGCTTTGAGCTTGTTGGAATATAGCCGTTTGTTGGTCCATTTTGAGGTTCATTGCTTCCATATAAGAGCTAAGTTGAGCTCCAAAGTCGGCTCCCATATGGGTGACGGAGCTCACCTCATGCTTTCCCCTAGGAGTTTGCCTTGGTCTACTAAATTGTGAGTTATGGGCCGCCATCTCCTCTATTCGTGCCCAAGTTTGAGCATCATCTACTTCCGTGAACATTCCATTTGATTCCATATTCAAGATTCCTCTAGCATCTTCATAAAGTCCATTCCAAAATTGTTGCACAAAGAACCACTCACTCAAACCATGGTAGGGGCAAGACCGAATGATCTCCTTGAACCGGTCACAAGCATCATAGAGTGACTCTTCATCTCTTTGCTTGAAGCCGGTTATCTTAGCTCTCAATATATTTGTCTTTTCCGGTGGATAGAACTTTTGATAAAAAGCTAGAGCTAGCTTCTTCCATGAGTCAATACCTAGAGCAACCTTGTCAAGACTCTTCAACCATCGTTTTGCCGCTCCAATAAGAGAGAAAGGAAACAAGACCCATTGAGTTTGGTCTTGAGTCACTCCCGTTTGAGAAACGGCATCCCAATAATCGCAAAAAGTCTCTATGTGTAGATGAGGATCCTCACTTGTCATACCTCTAAATTGGTTCCTCTCCACCAATTGGATAAAAGCGGTTTTTGCAATGAAATTTCCGGTTAAAGTTTGTGGTATGGGGGTGGTGTTTGGAAGAGTATCTTCCGTGGGAATGGAGTGAGATGATAATTTAGGCATTCTTGGGAGGTTGAGTGGTTGGATGGGAAGTGGGAAGGTTGGTGGGATTCCAAAAGGATTCACAAATTCCGCGATCGGCACAAAACCCTCCCAATTCTCTACCCTTCGATGCTCAATTTCTACCTCGTTACTTTCCTGGATTTCCCTTTCTTCACTCAAAAGTAGAGGCTCCTACGTTGTAGCAATCGGATTCGAAAAAGAGCTTCTATTTACGGTTTTGAAGACCTTGCGAAGTCTCTCAGAGGTCCTTTCGATCTCGGGATCGATTGGAGGTTGATCCTTTGAGCTCGCCTGGGCTTATAAGAAAACTAAATGTAAACGGTGAGAATGCCTCGAGAAACTAGGTTTCTCAAAACAAGAGGCAAGAAACTAAAGCAAACTAAAAACAATCAAATTAAACATACACCATCCCCGGCAACGGCGCCATTTTGATGTAAAGTATAAGCGGTGTGGTAAGAGTGTCGGTCTCAGGGACGGTTAGTGTCTAAAATCGATCTAATAGTCTACTAAGTCTCTTGCAAAGTCACAAAAATAATTTGGGTTTGGATTTGTTGGCTAAACTAAATAACAACAATTAAAGACAAATAAAAACAACAAATAGAGCCTAAAACGAGAAAGACTGTATTTTTATCAAATAAGAGAGAAAACTAGGGTGAGTGGGTTCATATGGGTGGTCTACTCGGGTGAAAAAGTTTGGTTTAATAGTTTAAGTATTGTCCAGTCTAGGAAAGTGAATTGAGGCTTTCGGTTTTCCAATTCCTCCTCCAACCGACTCTAACTAGTTATCGCGTCACTAGATGCGGTTTGCCAAACTAGCGGTTCTACGAAAAACCACGACTTTCGATCTTATGATATTCGAAACAAGCGAGAGAAACAAGCAAACTCGCGTAGGCATTTCATCAAACATGTTATAAGCATAGCATGGAGACAAGACAATAATCAACTATTAACCCAAACAATAACACATTAACTCATACTAGAATCCATAATCCCCCAGATAACCCTAGCAAGATTACTACTCACTAATATTCAAAGAAAATTCAATATTAACTAAGAACTGCGCAAGGGCATAAAAAACAATGAACATCTTCTAATTAACAATGAATAAATAACAAGGCTTGAAATGAAAACTTAATTAAAGACAAGATTAAGTAAAGAAATTATACCAACTTAGAAAAAGGTGAGAACTTTGATATAATAACCAAGATTTTGTCACAAATCTTTGAATACAAACCAAGTTCCAACACTTAACCAAGTCTCAATTGCTAATTAACCAACTAATAAGCTTAATTATGGAAGATTAATAGAAGATTAAGTACTAATTCTATGGGAGTTTTAGATCTAGGATTTTGTGCCCTCTAATTACACAAGACGGCCTATTTATAGGTTTACAAAATGGAGGAAAGATGGGCTTCGAAAGACTTTATGGGCTGGCAAGGTCACGACCGTGAAAGGTGTTTCACGGTCGTGAAAGCTGTCTCACGACCGTGAAACTACAAGTCACGGTCTTGAGATATGTGGCAGAGGCATGCCTTCTTTCACGATCACGTCACGACCGTGAAATGAGTTTCACGACCGTGACTTAACTTTCACGATCATGAAATGTGTTTCACGACCGTGAGCTGAATTGCTCGAAAATCCAGCTTCTTGGAAAGGCATCTCACGACCGTGAAATGTGTTTCACGACCGTGAGCTGAATTGCTCAAAAATCCACCTTCTAGGAAAGGCATCTCACAACCGTGAGATACCTTTCACGCCCGTGAAATGCTACTTTTCCTTCTTCATTTGCTTGACTTTGTTGCTTCGTTCCCGGTTTCGCTTGCCTTGACTCAGGAGGGCTTTGGCGCATCGAGTAGGCCCCCCAAAGGTATGTGGAGCCCCCAAGGTATGCCGTAGGTCCTCCGACTGATCCACCTTCTTCTTTGTCTAGCAAAATTAGGTAGAAATCGCCGAAAGTGGCGGTTTACCTACAAGAACACGATAAAGGCGAGAAATGTGCTAGAAGAAGGTAAAACACGTGGAAACGGTCTTAGGGAGCGTTAAAGGCAAGCAAAACGAGACAAAAATGGGTGAAAATGTAGGGTGATAATAATACAATAATATATGTGGACAAATTACTAATTCGGTAGTAATTGTATTTATGCGCTATCTATTAAGTTACGCCCAGATATTAAGTGATCCACTACGGTGTATAAGATGTGGGCTTATTATTAAGACTTTCTACTAGTGTAGATACCCATTAGGTTTTCTAATGTATGATGGGTGCATTAGACTAAGGAGACTATATAATGTTACCTAGGTTATGGTTCCTGGTAGTACACAATAACCTAATCTCCCTGCCTTCTATCAGTAGAGAGATCCATGTTGTATGTGTGTCTACTAGAAGACCTAACCCGAAGACCGTCCCTTCAGGCGGTTCATCCCAACCTTTCGTCATGTAATAAGGTACGCTTCCGCATCTAGTATTTACCGAGTAATTTAGTATGAAGTTTATGATTTCTTTGCGGATTAAATCTAACACCAAAACCACCCGATTTAGGCCAAGTAGAACACACCCTACTCCATGCGTCGTGTAAGTTCTCTTATGTTCTTAAAGTCAGAGGTAAAACACCATTACTTCCTATGTTTGATGGTAGAAATGGTAGGACTTTTGTTTCTTGGTTATATAAGGTTGAAAGCATATTTAAGAACCATTGTTTTTCTGATTCAGTGAAGTGTGACCTGGTTGTTTGTTGTTTAAGGGAATTTTCTCTGTTGTGGTATAATGGTCTTAATCTTTCAAGGACAATGGTAGGGAAGGGTAAGATAAAGTCTTGGTCCAAGCTTCACTCATACATGTGGTCAAAATATCTTCCTTGTTCTATCTTGAGTGATTTGTGGAGTGAACTTAAGAACCTGAAACAAAATGCCTTGAGTGTTCATGAATATGTTAGGTTGTTTGAATAATTACACTTTGTGTGTGACAAAAGAGTTGATTCTGTCCAAATGGGAGTTAGATTTTACCATGGTTTGAAATACGAAATTTCTAAAAGAATGGATGTAGAAATGATGTATTCCTATAGTAAAATGCTTGAGTTTGCTTTGTGTGTGGAGAATTAACTTAGCAAGACATGAAAATTCCGAATCCTTGGCTAAAACTGGCAGCCTAGAAGTCATGAAAACAATTGGAAAGGAGAAGGGTTTAGACCAAGAGGATGTTATTGCTTCTCCTAATTCTAAATGCGTTGAGCCAAGAGTCATGGGTGCTTATGACGAAACCAATGACTCATGTACTATTTTTTTGGAAAGCCAATGTTTTAAGATTGAAACAGCACTCAACTCCACATTTGAGGATGCTAAGAAAGAGGAAGAACACGCTTGTAAAACCCTTAACCTGCTTCATGATGTTAGCCAGGACCAAGTTTCTACTTCGAGTCCTTTAGAGATGTCCACAGACTCAAGGTTGCAGCAACTTATAAGCCTTAAGATGGATCAGTTCTTGAGTTCCTTTGAGAGTCAAATATGTAGGGATTCAGGTGAGGATGAATCAAGGGGGTGATCTTGTTTTGTCAAATGCTCAAGTGCTCAAACTCTGACCTCCTACAACAACCTTAAGTTATACATCAAAATCTACGTCATGAGAGGTATAACTTGTGGTATTTCAACTCCACACTTCCATTTTTACATGTTGATGAGATTACAAGTTAGTCTTGTTCATTTGGGTTCAATTTCAAATATATTAGCGGTGAGAAATTGGGAAATGGATAAGCTTTGTCCTTACTGTCTAGTTCTGAAATTTAAGTTTTATTAGGTTCATGGTGTTCAAAATTCTTGTGAGAATTTTTAGGATTACTAGGGACATCGAGTAAACTTTTCCTACATGCTAGTGACCAAGTTGTAGCTCTTTTGATGATATATATGGAACGATTGGTACCTCAAAACGGTAGCAGCCTCTTAAATACATCATTTTGCTATGATAGTGGTAATTGTCATTCTAATTCGAGCTTGAAAGCTTATAGGATGCTTGCCTTAGCTTGTCATAGTGGTGTTGGTAAGATGAAATTGAAACCACTTTGGCCCTTAGAAGAAGGGTATATAAACTCAATTAAGAGGAACACAGGAATGGGCACAAGTGGAAGCAAAGAGCCTTTTATTAGTGTACAAATTTCAGATCTAATTGTGAAGTTTCCAATTCTTATTACGGAAATTAAGGGTGATGCTTCTATGATACGAAGACAGGCTGCAATGTTAACTGATCTAGGAAGGGCAAATGACATGTTTTTGAAGGAGCAAACTGAACTTGGGATCATGGTGACTCCAAAACTCAGCTATGTCATCCTCATCTATGATCCAGGTGGAAATCACAAGAACACACATCTTGAAGTAGTATTCAAGATAAAATCACCTCTTGAATATTCTGAAGCTTCGGGGAGATGCACTATCAACTCATTGTTTAGTAGCGGCCTATGTAGATTATAAATGATGTTTTGCATTCCAAATTTGAGGTCAATTTCTTTTTAACTTGGGGAGAGTGGAAGTAAGGGGAAAGGGGGTGTTTCCTTTCCATATTTCATCAAGAACGAGGGGATACAGATTAATCAAACAGTCATCAACATTGGATGCAATTTAGGAGCAAAACGGAACAAAGTACCTCTCTAAAATACTTCAATAGTTCAGCAATTCAGGCATGAGTTCAATTACTTATATCTCGAGTTTTACTTGGTTAAAATTTGTGTTCTTCATATGGATAAAGTCTTGAAGATGTCTTCTTTCATATCGATTTGGAATCAAAAAGATTCATCGGGTAAATTTCTCACAATCAAGCTTCAAAGATTGTCACGCAGAATGCAATGCTGTTTTTCTGAAATGATCTGACATGTCGGCACTAAAGCGTGAATAACTCAAGTTTTACTGGATGTTTAAGGCTGATTCTTTTTGGAGGTGAATGCTAACACCATTAGCTCTAATTTTAGTTATCATGGGAATTTTTACGCTACCTAAAATATGAGATATGATCTTTCAAAGTTCCTGTTGTTGCACAGGAAGATGCTGAACATCCAAACCTGACCTGAAATCACACAAGGGTTCATAACTAAAGCTCCAGGCAACATTTGATGCTAATTCTTTTTAAAATGAAAGCTAACATATATAGATTTAAAATGAGATATCTTGAGTCTTACAAATCATCCTGAGCGGGAAGTTATGCTATCTACAAGACATGGTTGATTTCAGGAATACTTCTGAAGGCCTGTATTATCTCATGTGTTGAGCAAGGTTATTTCTATATGTTCAAGTGCTTTGAATGGCACGTCCAAGGCTGCCAATTGATCCCAAAATTATACTAAATATGTGAACATTATGTGGTATGAAAAAGAGGTCAAACAACCCTCAAAAGCCTGACTCATCTTTACTATTTCAGGAAACAAACAAGACTACTTTTGCTGAACAAAAGCTGGCTGTTTGGAATGCTTTTTCAGTCTGTTTTCCCTCGTCTTATTAGAAGACTTTGCTGTTAGTTTAATATATTATTTAAGGCCTTTATAAGCCCTTTGATTTAGTTGTATTCAAGGGTTGAGATCAAGTTGTATGGCCTATATAAAGAGACCTTGTGCTTTTCTAATAGGCATATTTTATGAATGAATTAGAAACATGGAATTCTTACTCTATTTCAGTTAACCTGTGCAAGTCTTGGTTAATACAAACCTCAACAATGAGTGAGTTGAGTTTAGGACTCACTGTTCTTGAACTGTCTGTGCTAGTTTTGACAGCCCATGTTTAGGGTTTCTATCCTATGGGTTTAAACTTGAGAATTAACATCAACTTGTGCTTATCTTAGTTGTTGTTTATCCTCTACCCTATCCTTTACTTATTTGTTACAAAAACCAGAACACTATCCCACAAAAATAGCATTGTCTCATATGTTTCACTGATGCATTTTCATAACAGTCCTTGGGTTGTTGTGTGAACATTGAGTCTTTTGTAAAACACCATTGACCCCTAAGTTGGTGTTCCACAACTTAATTGGACGTTCTCTACTTACTATTCGTTTTGGTTTGAATGATGATCTAACTTGTTTGCATCGGGCATGTAACACCCGCAAATGTACCCTATTTTTCTAGTAAAAATATTTTACGGATACTTTTCAGTGAAATTTAGTTTTAATCGTAAATTTAATTTTCCGAGTCGAATTTAGAATTTCCGAGTTCGTATTTGGAATTTCCGCGAGATTCCATGTGAAACCTGTCTTGAGCCGCCTTTGACTTTTCTTGACTTTTGAGCCGTCTTTGACTTTCGTTGACTTTTTCCCTTATACTCCCTCATACTCACCTTAACCTAATTCTTTCCCTCACAACTCATATCTTTCTTCTTCCTTAAGAAAACCAAAGAAACCTTGCCTCCATTTTTTATCCGTCTTAGATTCGTCGCTACTCCTTCGTTACTCGCTCAAATTCCCGTAAGTTCATCTTATTCTTCCCCTCTTATCTTCCTCTATCCATATTGGTAATAAAATTACCGTCTTTCTCGCTTTTTAAATTATCCGTCTTTCTCAAGGTGAATGATATTCATCTTTTATTATCTAATTGTATGTAGGTGGAGACTAGGAAGGTTTAGAATCGATTAAAGACGCGAAAAGGTAACGATGAAGGGTTACTCGATATCATTTACGTGTTTTACATGCTTATATGCTAGAAATCGTATTAGAATACGATTAGTAAGTTTAGGAATCATGTTATGGATGATGATTGTTGTTATTTGATGATTGTTGTTGATGAATATTGATTGTTGATAGTTATTAGAAATGAATTATGAGAATTGGAAATGATAAGATTGAATTTATGTTCAAGGCTCACGGGTGAATTGGTAACACATCTCACGGTCGTGAAATACAAGTCACGGTCGTGACTTGTGCAGTTTCACTGCACTGACCCATTTTCGTAAAATGATCATATCTCCTTCGTTACTTGCTTGTTTTGGGCTTGTGACATCTCGTTCGAACCGTAAGAGGATATGCTATCACCTCCTTTTGGAATATCTGCATTTTCATTGTCTAGAACTCTAGTTATGACCGTTTGAAGTGGACCTTTGTTTTCGTTGGTTTCCAAACAACGTTGTTTTGGAGAGGTGATCTATGTTTTTATTCATTATGCTTCATAAACTTGTTCTAATGCTTATGTATCATGTATTGACTCATGTTTATCATATTTAAACTTATATGATTCCCTATTCTCATGTTTTGTGACGGTTTTTGGTATGTTCCCACTTTGAGTCGGTTTTTACAAATGATACGGTTTGAGCACTATTTTGTCTTGTGCTTTGTACTCTAATTCCCTTGGCTACCTTCCCGTTCGTAAGGCTGGAATGTCGGAACGGAGAGGTATCCTACTGCTTAATTGCATGTGTTAGGGGGCATACGACGACGTTGTTGGGAGTTGAACGCTATGCGTTGATCGACCCGGCCGTCAAATGTTGTGTACTTGCGAGGTGGTGTTATTTGCATGTAGCGTACCGCTTGTTATGAGGCTGGTGCTCTTTTCCCGCCTCTTTCGTGGAATTGATCTACCGAGAATGTGGGTCTCTCGGCGGTCTATGATTGATCGGTCTTGGATGCGAAACGTGTATCCCATGTCGAATCGGAAAATGTGTATTCCGAGAATCTAGCCAGGTTTAGATTAGGAGCCGTTTAATTATCGTTCCTACCAGAAGGAAATTAGTCTACATACGCGAAATGCTTTATCGTGTATGCGTTCCGGGAAATGCTTTATCCCGTGGATGCCTTTTAATCATACTTGCCATGTACACGATGCTAGTTCGTTTCATTTACCGTGAGAGAGTCGTCTTGAGTCGTCTTTGAATGCGTGATTTCATGATATTGTTCATGGTCATGGCATGAGTTGGCACCGTCATTGTCTTGGTAAAGGTTTGAAGGATGATAATGATGAATGGATTTTTTCCCCCCCCCATGGTCATTGAATGACTTGGCATGGTTTGTTTGTCGAGTCTCAATCTTATCAAACTTCTACCGCTAACGGTGAGATGTAAGCCCTAGTGAGCGTATTCGGTTGCCTAAGAGTGTCTTCCCCGAGTCTTTGTATAACATGATGGATTCGGATTTGTATTTCATATACTCTTATCATTATATATATTGAATTGCCTATCTATCCTTATCG
>JAIUZE010011644.1:0-12029 GCA_022085475.1 Heliosperma pusillum | reverse complement strand
GCTTTTAAAACATTGTGTCTATGCATGTGTGGACTTTAACGATAGTTGACGATTCTTGATCACAATCTTTGACTAGTGTGGAATTCTTTTCCAAGGTAGATATACATGAATTGAATAGACAAAGCGTGACATAGTGGATTAAGACCTAGTAAATCGCACTAAAAGCCTGCTAGACCATCTGATCTATGATTGTAATGAACACACCATTCTTACGAACGCTCAATGAATTATTTGCATATCCTAAATCCAATTTCATCAATATGTCAATCTACATGTGTGAACCATTTCCCTAGATGCTTCTCATTATTGTTAATTTATTATCTGCTTTATCGTTTCCATTTCAGTTTGTTTTGTTTTTATTTATGTTCTTTATTAGTTTAGACACCACAAAATCCAAAACCCAGAAAATCATTAGATAAAACTCAATTGTGAAACGATTTACAATCTATAGGAAACACCATCTCCCTGAGGATCGACCCCTACTTCCCTAATTACATTAATTTGTTATTAGCCTAGTCTGGGTAATTTATCTTTGTTTCGGGCTTGCGAAAGGCCTGATCAAATTTTGGCGCCGTTGCCGGGGAGCACGGTTTAGTTTTCCTTTTTATTGTGATTTCTATCACGATTAGTTTTATCTAGTCTTTAGGAACTCAAATTCCTTTAGACCTCTCTTGATCTTTCATCTTAGCTTTTCTATCTTATGCCCAGATCTTCTAGACTAGGGACCCCTATTCCTTTAGACCCCGAACTAGAAAGAACTCTCGTAGGAGATTAAAGCTATTTAACGAAATTTCAAAAGCTTCTGACATTTCAAGTTTAGATCGTATTCGTGAGAAATACTCGGATATCTTACCTAATCTTGAAGGAGAAGAAGATCCATTTTCATCTCCATTTCAAAAATTCAATCAACTTTCAACTAACATTCCATCTTCATCTTCGCAACCAAAAATGGTTCGACTTTCCGACCATTCTAAACCCACTGCAGATACACTTCCAAAGGGTATTGCTACACCTCAAATTACAGCTCAAAACTTCGAAATCAAACCTGCCTTCATCAATTTAATAGAAAGAAATCAATTTGGTGGCAATGCCACAGAAGATCCTAACCTTCATATCCAAAACTTCTGTGACTATTGCTCCACGATTAGACAAACTGGAGTATCCCAAGAACAGATTAGGGAAATGCTCTTTCCCTTCTCTTTAAGAGGAAAGGCAAACCTCTGGATCAATAGTCTTGACCGAGTTGCCTTAGGAATAGTCGACTGGGATGGTCTAGCTCTTGCTTTCTATCAAAAGTACTTCCCACCAGAACGAACCGCACTCTTACGAAGTCAGATTACTGGATTCCGTCAGAGAGGCGACGAAAGCCTTTATGAGGCATGGGAAAGATATAAAGAATTACAAAGAGAATGTCCTCATCATGGCCTTGATTCATGGTTCCTGGCTATCACATTCTACAACGGTTGTTGTGGCAAATCGCGTTGTATCCTCGACTCCGCCAACAATGGTCGTTTCGATCTAATCGATGTAGAGATAGCTAGTGCGACTATCGAGTCAATGGCAATCCACGATTCTCAGTATAGCAACTCGCGTGCTATACCGCTCAAAGCCAAGCAGGATGATTCGAGTAAAGTAGCACTCCTGGAAGCCCAATTAGCCCTTCTGCAACAACAAGTAGGAAGCTCTTCCCAATCCAAGGAACATATCAACGTCACTAACCACGTAGTGGTATGTGAGACATGTGGGATTGGAGGGCATAGTTTTCAAGATTGTAGAAGTTCAATAGAGCAAGTCAATGCCTATCAAGGATATAGGCAAGGCAACGCTTTCTCAAACTTCTATAACGAAAACACAAAAAACCCCCCGTTTTTGTCCTACAAAAGTACCAACGTTCAAAATCCCCACCAACAAACTCAACAACCATTCATACCACACCAACAAAAGCCTTACAATCCACCTGGTTTTCAAAACCAGAGACCTTCATTCCAACCTAACTTCAATCAGCCATACCAAAATCAACCTCAACACCAACCACCTCAAATTCAAGGCCAACCAAATGACTCAAGTTTGAGCAAAATTGCATCCATGCTTCTACAAGTTGTTCAAAAACAGGATTCAATGTTTGCTCAATTTCAAAAGAGTGATCAAGCCAAAGATGCTGCCATCAAAATGCTTGAAACTCAAATGGCCCAATTGGCTACCTCTATTACCCAAAGAAAACAAGGCCAACTCCCACCTCATGATGAACAACCGAGGGACACCGCAAATGCTATCACCCTTAGGAGTGGTACCACTTATACGAAACCTCAGCAACCCAAAGAACCAACAGTTGAGCCTTCACCAGTAGAAAGCCAAAAAGAAACCCAACCATCCACCGCTAAGGAAGCGGAAGACAAATCTGAAAAGAAGGCTGAACTTGAAAAGGAACCCATCAAAATTCAAGTTCCATTTCCCCAGCATTTGAGGAGAAATCATAAGGAAACCCAATTCGGTAAATTCATTGAAGTTGTCAAAAACCTCCAAGTAACGGTTCCCTTCACTGAATTAATCACTCAAATCCCTTCTTACACGAAATTTATGAAGGATATCTTAACAAAGAAGAGGACTCTAGATGATGTTGAAATCATCGCATTCACCGCTGAATGCAGTGCGTTATTGCAAAATAAGTCCCCTCCTAAGTTAAAGGATCCTTGTAGTTTCTCTATACCTTGCACTATAGGCACCTACACTATTGATAAAGCTTTATGCGATCTAGGTGCTAGTGTGAGCGTTATGCCCTATTCCATTTGCGAAAAATTGAATATGGGAATTCTGAAATGCACAAGTATCACCCTGCAAATGGCAGATCGTTCTCTAAAATAACCTATGGGAGTTTTAGAAGATGTACCTGTTAGAGTAGGGAAGTTTTTCATTCCAGTCGATTTTATAGTGTTGGATATGGCTGAAGATTCGCAAATCCCTATCATTCTAGGAAGGCCATTTCTACACACTGCGGGAGCAGTAATCGATGTCAAGAATAGAAAATTGACATTAGAGGTAGGTGATGATAAAGTCACCTACAACTTAAACAGTGCAATGAAGAGCCCTATGCTTGAAGAGCCTTGCTGTTTTCTTGACATTGTCGACTCAATCGTTGATGAATCTCTGTACCCATCAATAATTGAGGATCCTTTAGAAGCAATTTTATTGTTAGAGGATATCTTTGAGAACGACAATTTTGAGATCAGTGAGCTGGAAAGGGACTTGACTGGTAAAGAGATACCGTCTGAAGAAGTTGAGAAGTTCATAAGCTTGATTGATGCTCCTGCCAAGGCAGAAGTACATAAACCTGAACTTAAACCTCTTCCCTCAAATCTAAAATATGCTTTTTAAGATGAGTCTGAATATTGCCCGGTCATAGTAAGTGCTCTCCTAGATGAAAATCAATTAGACTTACTATTGACTGTTTTGAGGAAACATAAAAAGGCAATAGGCTATAAACTTGAAGACCTCACAGGCATAAGCCCTGACTTTTGCATGCATAGAATTAACCTAGAAGAAGGCCAAAGACCTTGTGTTCAAGGTCAACGCCGTCTTAACCCAAACATGCAAGAGGTAGTTAAAACTGAAGTTCTGAAATTGCTAGATGCTGGCATAATCTATGCAATTTCTGACTCAAAATGGGTTAGCCCTGTCCAAGTTGTTCCCAAGAAAGGAGGAACAACAGTAGTCAAGAATGAGAAGAACGAGCTCCTCCCCACAAGGATTGTGACGGGATGGCGTATGTGCATTGACTACAGGAAGTTGAATCAATCAACTAGAAAAGATCACTAACCTCTGCCCTTCATTGATCAAATGCTAGAGAGGTTAGCTTGCCACAAATATTTCTGTTATTTAGATGGTTACTCAGGATTTTTTCAAATTCCTATCCACCCTGAGGACCAAGAGAAAACCACCTTCACCTGTCCCTATGGCACTTTTTCTTATCGCCGAATGCCACTTGGCTTGTGTAATGCACCTGCAACTTTCCAGCGTTGCATGACTAGTGTCTTTTCTGATTTTGTTGAGACTATCATGGAAGTATTTATGGACGACTTTAGCGTTTATGGCATTTCCTTTGATAGCTGTTTGACAAATCTGTCTAAAGTGCTAAAACGCTGTGAAGAAGTCGACCTTGTTCTCTACTGGGAAAAGTGTCACTTCATGGTGAACGAAGGTGTAGTTTTAGGACACATCATTTCTGAAAGAGGTATTGAAGTGGATCGAGCTAAGATCCAAGTTATTGAGCAACTGCCACCACCTGCTAATGTAAAAGGAATCAGGAGTTTCCTTGGCCACGCCAGTTTCTACCGACGGTTTATTAAAGATTTTTCTAAAATAGCCAAACCCCTGACTGAGCTTCTTTTTAAGGATGCGCCTTTTAATTTCACGAAGGAATGCCTTGAGGCATTCAACAAACCCAAACGCGCTCTAATCACCGCACCTATAATCCAGTCACCTGATTGGAATCTTCCATTTGAGCTTATGTGCGATGCGAGTGATTACGCCGTTGGAGTTGTTTTGGGGCAAAGAAAGGAAAAGTTCCTTCATGCTATTTACTATGTTAGTAAAACGTTAGATCCTGCCCAAATCAACTATGCCACTACTTAAAAAGAACTTCTTGCCATTGTCTATGCCTTAGACAAATTCCGTTCTTACCTTATAGGATCGAAAGTCATTGTTTACACTGACCATGCTGCTTTGAAATATCTACTTTCAAAGAAAGAGGCAAAACCTCGGCTTATCCGATGGATTTTACTCCTTCAAGAGTTTGATCTAGAGATCCGGGATAAGAAAGGAGCAGAAAATGTAGTCGCTGACCATCTTTCAATGATAAGAGTAACTGAAATAGGACTGCAAACACCCATTAATGATTCGTTTGCTGATGATTCATTAATGGCGATTACTGACTCTTCTCCTTGGTATGCTGATATGGCCAACTTTCTCGTCAGTCGACAGCTACCTTCTGACCTTTCTTATAACCAAAGGAAGCGGTTTTTGCATGATGCAAAATTCTTCGTTTGGGATGACCCTTATCTTTTCAAGCAATGTTCGGATGGTCTTTATAGACGATGTATCCCTCAGTGGGAAGTTAAAGGAGTTTTAGAAGGATGCCACTCATCTGCTTATGGTGGTCATTATGGTCCGTCCAAGACTGTAGCCAAAGTCTTACAATCCGGGTTTTTCTGGCCCTCGATGTTTAAAGATTCAAAAGATTTTGTTATGGCTTATGACGCTTGTCAACGAATGGGTCAAATATCCAAGAGACATGAGATGCCTCAAAATGGCATATTAGAAGTTGAAATATTTGATGTCTGGGGTATTGACTATCAAGGACCATTCCCTTCTTCTAACGGAAATCGTTACATCTTAGTCGCTGTTGACTATGTTTCCAAGTGGGTAGAAGCAATTGCCACTCCCACTAATGATGCTAGAGCTGTGATACGGCTATTTAAGAAGATCATCTTTCCACGTTTTGGTGTACCCAGAGCCGTGATTAGTGATCGGGGAACTCACTTTGGAGAAAAGCAGTTAGATACTCTGCTTGCTAAATATGGTGTGTATCAGAGACGAGGATTAGCCTACCATCGTCAGACCAGCGGTCAAGTAGAAGTCTCAAATAGAGAGTTGAAAACAATTCTTCAGAAAGTAGTCTCAAGATCTAGAACTGACTGGAGTAATAAGCTCGATGATACCTTGTGGGCTTATCGCACAGCTTTCAAAACCCCGATTGGAACATCTCCTTATCGATTGGTTTATGGAAAGGCCTGTCATCTTCCTGTCGAGTTAGAGTATAAAGCTTACTGGGCTATCAAAGAACTAAATTTAGACACTACGCTTAGCGCTGATAGGAGACTCTTGCAACTCAATGAGATAGAGGAATTTCGTTTTCAAGCTTATGAGAATTCTAGGATTTACAAAGAGAAAACGAAGCGTTGGCACGACAAGAGGATAATTAAGAAAGAATTTAATGTCGGTGACCAAGTACTTCTTTTCAACTCCCGTCTGAAAATTTTTCCGGGAAAACTTCGTTCCCGATGGTCTGGACCATTCACTGTCACATATGTGAGCAAGTACGGCTATGTGGAACTAATGACTAGCAATGGTGAGAAATTCAAAGTTGATGGACACAGACTGAAACTCTATTATAGCAATTCTATCATCGGATGTTTAGATATTGTCTATACGGAGCGTCCATCCTCAACCTAATGATTTTATAGAAAAATTCGTCGAGCAAGACGTTAAACAAGCGCTTCTCGGGAGGCAACCCGTGTTTACCCTTTTTGCATTTTTTTTTTCCCTTTTACATTGTTTTGTTAGATTTTTTTGCAGATGAAAGAGTTTTTGAAGAATCCTTGACGACCTTCCTTGTCAAAAGTCCAAAAGACTAGCTTGGGGGAGTCTGCACTGACTAGTAAGCTTCATTCTTCTTTCATTTTTTTTCCTTTCTTCCCATTAAGCATCTCATTGCATATTTGGTTTTTGTGCTCACATTGAGGACAATGTGATGTTTAGCTTGGGGGAGGGATTGCATATTTCCCATTTTTGTATTTTAGCTATATTTTTCAAATTTTGAATAAGAAAGAGAAGATTTTTGAGAAAATTTAAAACTTTTTTAACACAATTGAATGCTTTTCATGCTTTGCTTGCTTGTTTACTATGCTATCATGTTACATTTCCCAAACTTAGAGCTTTCAAAAGATAATGATTCAATATTCATTGAATTGTGCATACATGGGGAAGTCTTGTACACAGTAGGCATGGAATGAATCTATAGATGAGTACGCTTGATCTTGACATTTGGCAAACTACATATATTGTAAGGTAGAACCTCCTTAGACTGGTACATACATACCCAGTCTCATTTAGGTGTGTGTAGTTCTCCTTGTGATGTGTGTCATGTCAAAACGCATAAGTATGGTTCTCATTTCATTTCTATAAGCATTGCATTCATGATTCACTAAGATTTGAAGCCTTTTTCACTTTAATTTGCCCTTCAAAAATTAGCCCCTTCATACAAGTGCTTTACAAAATAATAGCTATAGATAAAAACTGCCTACCTTTTGAGCTAGTAGCTAGACTATGGTGTGTGGGTGCTCTTTTGAGAAGATTTGTTCTTATTTGTCAAAGTGAATTGGGAAAACAAAGAGTTCAAGAAGTGAAGTTGTGTTCAGAAAAGAAAAATGAAAAAAAAAGGAGAATCGAAAAATCGAAAAAGAAAAAAAAGAAAGAAAAGAAATAAAAGAAGAAGTTGTGAGTATCTCCTAAAAAAAAGTCAATATATAGAAGGAGTTCACTCTTGTGTTTCTTGTGGAAAAAGCCAAATTGTTACTTCTGGCTTCATCATTCGTTTTCTGGGAATTAATCGAAAGTTTGGATTGAGTTTTCATTTATCATTGGTCAGTTGCTAGCTCACTATAACCTTCACATGACCATAACTATTTGTCCACCTTTCACCCATTTCCCAAAGCCTTCTTCTCATTTTTCGGCTTCTTTTCTATGTGCATTGTGATCTTTGACTTGTGTTTTCAATTGTTTACCATATTAAACTGCGGACACATTTTCATGAGTCGTAGACAAGTGAGTGTCTCAAAAACATTTACACATAAAGAAATCACCTTTTTGCATACATTGAGTGTTCGAGTGTGCCGTGAGAGTCCATTTGTCAAAAGATCATGCAAGAGCCGAAAATCTGTAGTGAAATTCTTTGTGCTACGCCATTATGTAAATCTCAGCCATGTCTATGTAGCATTCTTGCCCACGTTGCTTTTGGGTTATGATTCATTATGTTTTCAAAACTTTATATTGAGATTTGTTTCTTGATGGTCTAGTAGCCAATGCTTTCAGCCTTGTCCAGGTATTATTTGTTATGTTTGCTTGAGGACAAGCAAAGGTTTAGCTTGGGGGAGTTTGATAAGTGAATATTTGTATGATTTTAACCCCCACTTTAGCTCGGTTTTGTTTGTCATTTGTGCTTTGTTAAGCCATTTTATGAGCTAATATCGTCTTCTAGGCGAATTCCAGTGTTCTAACTTGTTTTGTAGGGAATGTGACGTTTCTACGCCCTTTTTCTATATTTCCGAGCATTCGCCTAGAACCCGACGATTGGAAGATGCAAGCTTGATCGTGTGTAAGGCATTTCGAGAAGGTTCACTAACTTAAGAGAGGGAAGAAGCAAAGACGGTTTTGTAGTTGTCGGAAGACCAATCAATTAGACGGGAGAATTCATCGCTTTACATCATATCCAAGCAACAAACCCGATTGTAGAGTCAAGGGGGATGTTGTAAGTCAAGTCAAAGCGAAGGAAGTTGAAGAATTAGTCAAGAGCTTCCAGAAGACGACTTACCCGATCGGGTAAGTGGTGTACCCGATCGGGTATTCCTGCTGCTCAATGCATTGTGGCTCCTTCTTCCTAAATTTGCCCTATGTGTTTATTACCCGACCTCTTCTCCACGAAACCCTAATTGTAACAACCCGAAAAGTACCCAATTTTTCCTAGTGAAAATATTTACTAACACTTTTCAGTAGAACTAAAGTTTTTAAAATAGGAATTTTAGTTCCGAGTCTTATTTTGAAATTCCGCGTTCATATTTGGAATTTTTGAGGGATTCCATGAAAAGACCGTTTTTAGTCATCTTTGACTTTTCTTGACTTTTAAGTCGTCTTTGACTTTTCCTTGACTTTTTAAAGTCGTCATTGACTTTTTCTTGACTTTTAAGTCGTCCTAAACTTTTCTTGACTTTTAAGTCATCTTTGACGTTTCTCGACTTTTCCGTCAACTTTGACTTCCGTTGACTTTTTCCCGACTCGCCTCATAAGTTTGAAGACCGAAATTTTATTTAAAAAAATAATATTTTTGATTTATTTTTATTTAGATTTATTCAGATTTATCATAATTTAATATAATTATTTTGAATTTATTCGGAATTTAAAGAATAACGTATACGGTTTTAACCGAACGTCATTTAACTATTCCCGACTCATCGTATGCGCGCAACAAAATCGAAACTCGACTTTGGCATGAGTCACGCGCCCATGTCATCGTTGTCCCACTCCACATGAGAGATTTAATCTTTTTAATTCTTTTGATTAAACTAATAATAATATCTAGATATTTATTTACTTTATCGATCAGTTAACGAAAATTACGCAAATCGTTTACAAAACTGACCCGATATCACCCATACCACACGTTTTTTCTTCCTCTCTTAGCCTTGATATTTTATTTCTTTTCATTATAATAACATAATATCTTGATATTTAATTCAATTAACTTAATATCTAATTAATTACGGTAATATAATTATTATACCGGGTCGATTCCATAACAACAATTTCAAACCCCACTCACTATTTTGCTCTATAAACTCACGGCTCACACACTCCACTTTACTCACAAACAACTTTTCATTTTTCAACAAATCAAATTAAGATCAAAATATCACTTTCTTTAATCGTTCTTGAGCGTTCTTCGCGTTCTTCATCCGTTCTTCATCGTTCTTGAGCACAACCTTCATAAAACCTTCATTTCTTAATTAAATCCGTCCTAACTTATATTTCTAGGATCTCCTCTTCGCTCCCCATCTTCTAGTACGGTTTATTTTCAATTCCGTCAAAATCGTTTTCAACACTTTCATTATGGAAAATCAAAGTTTTAATTCTAATAATGTTTTTCTTGTCATTTCTTATAGGGGAAGACTTTGAAGACGAGTTTGGTGACTCGTATATTTTAGGAGAAGATTAGAAGACGGGTTTCTTATTTTCTTGGTTCTTATTATTTTGGTGCTACTTGATTTTAGCTAAGCTAAGGTAACGATTCCGAGTTACTCGACGATATAATGTCACATAGCCTTAGTTTTCTTAGGTTTTAGTTCATATTATGGTTACTAATGATTTTTAGTAGTAACATGTTAAGTAGTATGATTTATATGTTGTATGGAATTTTTAATATGTTAGTGTTTTAGACATGTTAGTATGATTTAATTATAATCATGATTTTTGTATGATTGATGGTTGAATTGGATGTTTAAAAATGGATGTTTGTTAATTTAAAACCTGTTAGAATTTAATTGGGGTGGTGGTTGTTGTGGCCGTGGAGGTGGCCGGAAATAGTGGTGGTGGTGAACCGGACCAGACCGGCCGGTCCAGGCCGGTTCAGACCCGGTCTGGGCTGGTCCATGGTGGGTCCGGGTTTTGGTCTTTGGGTTGTGTCGATGTTTGATTGATTGGTTGTTGTTTTGACGGGTTTTAATTAAGTTAAGCATGCGGGAAATAATTAAAAAACGGTTTTTTGTAAAAAGTATAAAATCTGCCAAAACAGCCCATTTAGGCCCGTGGGGCCCAAATCAGGCCCATGTGGGTCCGGTCCAACTCAGCCCGTGGGTCCCACTTTGGGACTTGTGACGGTTTTTGAGTTATCGTCATTTTTATCGCGTTTTGTAATAATTAGCAGCGAGAACTATTATTAGTAAAATATTTAAAATTAAAAAGGTTTTTCATTAATTAATTATATTCTCACATGTTAGAAATTATAAGACGAGACCGTAGTTTAAGTTAATATCCTTTTAGTCCAACGGGTTTTTGGGTATAATATGATAATTCACATGTTAGAAGTAGTAATAAAATAACATGTAATGAATATGTTGATTTTATGTCTATGTGATAAAGACTATGTTTCTAGCCGGTTTGATCCAACGGGTTTGGTCAAACTAAGATCTAGTCAGCCCCGATTTGACTGATGACCCGTCGCGGGACTCGGGTCGGGGATTTGTCTTCAAGTAAGGTTGTATTTAATTATTGAATTAGCCTTAGTAGATATGAGGCGATATGATATTTGATTATTAGTGATATGCAATTAGTCACATGATAGGATGTTTTTCCCGTGACTGTTTTATTATATGGTTGGTGTCGTGTTGACTAAGTACCCATAGAGAATTATGAGTATATGGCGTCTTGACCATTCTAATTCTAAATGATAGCTTGGACCACGACATTGATAGGCCCGTACTATCTTTAACGAGCATACGGAGTTTGCCGCTTGATAGCTTTTGTGTCTCGGCTTGGTGGGTTTATATCCAAGTCGGGGCATGGTTGCCTAATCCGTTGTGGGGTTGGAACCAGCTTAAGTACTAGCCATCTCTGCTTAGGGGGTCGCCTAGTAGAGTTTCTCATAGACGGTTATGTCATGGGACGGGGAACGGAATAGCTGTTGTCGCTAGGTCTGATCAGTCTAGGACTAGGATGTTTTCCTACCTTGTGGTATAGCCTCGAGTTACAGAAGTCTTCTATCGACTGTTCTAAGAACTTATGCATGTTTGTAGAAGTATTGGTCTTTCATGTTTGATGATTCTATGAATCTTAGAAGGTGAGATGCAAGCCGGCTAAGGTTGATAGAGTTTGGATTACCGGTTGTTAACTGATTCACATGATTACGTGTTGATTAGGGTTTGAGTGTATCATGGCCATGTTAACGGTAACCTCTGAGTAGCATACCAGCTTCCCTACCTCGTGTTATAGTTTATTATCGGTTTCACATGATAGCTTTCAATGCTAGTTATTTGTTAGTTATCTGTTTCATAACATGAAAGGCATATCATATATGTTAAAGTTTTGTATTTTTCATATACATTGCTTTTATGTTATTCATGTTTAATTAAACTCGACATTTCGTGGCTGGGAGGACTCGGAGTTACTCCCCACTGACTGTGGCTTACGTGTTTATATTTAATGCGGTTGGCAGGTTTGTGATGCATACTTGGGTACATTGACGAGCTAGCGAGCGAAGTATTACCTTGGACCTATATTCGGTTCTTAGGATTGTATATATTATACACTCTTTTAGTTCCGTATTTATACGGGAGATATGTCTGCCGTCTTGTATATTTCTTTTGTAGAATATTATTTCCGTATTGTAATGACCCTTTTATTTTATGACACCTTCGTATATGTTTTATTATCTTTTATGTATTTAAATAATTTTTTTTCTTTCCGCCAAATTTGAGGGTGTCACA
>JAIUZE010011643.1:0-10806 GCA_022085475.1 Heliosperma pusillum | reverse complement strand
AATCATTCTTGCTGGGACACGATGCTAGTGCGTTTCATTTACCGTGAGAGTTGTCGTCTTGTGTCGTCTTTAAATGCGTGAGTTCATGATATTGTTCATGGTCATTGCATGATTGGACACCGTCAATGTCTTGGTTCGTGAATGGATGATAATATGTTGGATTTATTGTGATCATCGCATGACTTGACTTGGTTTGTCGGTCGAGTCTCAATCTTATCAAACTTATACCGCTAACGGTGAGATGCAAGCCCTAGTGAGCGTATTCGGTTGCCTAAGAGTGTCTTCCCCGAGTCTTTGAATAACATGATGGTTTCGGATTTGATTTCCACATGATCTTATCATTATCTATAGAATTGCCTATCTATTCTTATTATACCTCACATGTATATCTATATATGCATGATCTACTTTTGTATTTCCTTATATGTACGTTTAATGTGATATGGCTGGGAGAACCCGGAGTTACTCCCCACTGACTGTGGCATTCATGTTTTTCATGGATGAACATGTTGCTTGCAATGGACGACTTTTTGGATACGATATTTTGGGGTTCGGGTGTGAGCTAGCGGGCGTTGTCCCTGGAAGATTAACCTCTAGACGATTTTAGCTTATTTGCTAAACACTTGTTCTGTGTTAACATTTTGAGAGACTCCGTCTCTTTGTTATTTTCCGCACTTAGTTGTAATATTTTGACACTCCTCGTTTTATTTAACTTGCATGTATAAAAGTTTTTAAAAAACTACCTATTTCCGCAATATAATTCACATGCTTGTTTGTTTATTATTTCCGCATTCGCGAGGGTTGTCACACTTTCCTTAATTAGGTGCGTCTTTTGTTCTCCTAAATCTAATTCCTTAGCTTGTTTGTTTGTTTATTTTATGATTTTAATTAGTATTATGATGTTTATGTATAATTTGTGATGCTTACAAAGTTCTAATGGTTAGTTAGTTAGGGTTTGTGTAGGTTGATGGTTAGGGTTTATATAAATTGGGGGTTTTGTGAAATTGTTAACATTATGTTAATCGAGGTTGTAATTGACAATGTATTGGTGTTTTTGATGATGTTAGGATTGTTGATTGACTAAATTAGTATAAATGGGAGTATTATTGATGGTAGAAAGTTAGTACTCCCTCCGTCTTATTCATTTGTTTGCCCTTTAAATTATTTTTTATGGTTGTTTTAATCAAAAGACAAATAAATAATTGTGATGGAGGGAGTAGAATGTTAGGATTTTATAATTAAAGTGTGTATGTATTATGTTAGTATATTGTTAATAACAAATATCCATGTTGATAATATTAGTTTGATAGTTGTTTAGTATCCATGTTGATAATGTTATTAATTAGAATGATAGTAGTTTAATTAGTGATATGTTAATTTTAGTATAGTTAGTATCCATGTTGACAATATTATTGTTTGGTTTATTATTGATAATAGATATGTTCCTAGAGTTAGTAATAATTGATAATCAATATTGTTGTAATTATTGTTGTGTGGGTTAATGTTTAGATTAAAATGAAGAGGTTGGAACGTACATGGATGTACGAAGATAGACTTGATAAGAAAAGACGTCCTACCGCTAGATTTATAAAGGGGGTTGCCGAGTTTATTGAATTTGCTAGACAACAAGACGAGTATGATTTAGTAGCAAAGAAACTTAGGTGTCCTTGTATTAAATGCAAAAACATGAGATATCTACATGACATTGAGGTTCAAGAACATCTTTATACAAACGGGTTTTGTCCAAACTACTACAATTGGATTTCTCATGGAGAATCATATTTTTCACTTCCCGAACAATCTCAAATCCCACAAAATGAGAACCCATATAGAGATATGGTAGTTGATGCATTTGAGTCTAATATTTTCAATAATGATCATATACCAATGAGTGAAGAAGAACCACACCCACAAGCAAAAGCCTTTTTTGATATGTTAAAGGCGAGTGAAAAACCATTATATGAAGGGAGCAAAATGTCATTGTTAGAAGCCGCCTCTAGGATAGTAACTTTGAAATGTGAGTACAATTTGCCATTTACTTGTGTTGATGGCATTGCTTCTTTGATTGAGGATGTTATCCCCGATAATAATGTCATGACCCGATCATTCTACAATACCAAAAAAGTAGTGAAAGGTCTAGAACTTCCGCATTACAAGATTGATGCATGTCCCGATGGATGTATGCTCTTTTGGAAGGATGATGCTTTACTTGACAAGTGTAGTAAATGTGAAAAGGCTAGATAAACCCGATGATGATAATGATGAAGGATGGTGGTGTTGATAGTGATAATGATAATGAATCAATTGGTGATGATGATGAGGACGAATTTGATGATGATAATGATTAATTGGGTAAAGATATATTTATATATATTTTAATTAAGTTTTTTATGTTATTTGATGTTTTTTTATGTTATTAACAGCTTATGTTTGTTTTTATGTTATTAACCGTTTCTAACAATTTGAATATTTGTGTACTTGTAGATGGCAGGAGGTCGAGGTAGACAACGTGGCGGCGGTTCAAACAGACGCCGTAGTACTTCTTCAGTCGACGAGGAGGAGATGGAGATTATTGATCAGCAGAGTCCGGTAGTGGTCGAGGAATCGACCAATGACGATGAGTCCTCGGATCAGACATCGGAGACGATCCAGTTCACGCCGGAAGGGAAGATGATACTTGATCCCGCGGGGTTTTGGTAAGACAACCACCAATGTCTTTAATTTATTATTTTATAATTATATTACATTATTATTTACCATAAATGCATACTATTCCATAATTTATTTTTCAGGTTTTCGTCTCAAAAGGTTGTACGCGGTTGTACTCAGAGTACAAAGATGAAGATGACGGGAGTTGCTCCTACTTGTTGGACCAAGGCTACCTCTGCACAAAAAGAGGAGTGGTTCAATAATTTTAGGGTATATTATTTTTGTTTATATTTTCTTATATTATTATAGTTTTTAATTAATAATTTATTTTACTAATACTTACCTTTTAAATTGTAGAAAACATTTGACTGGCCGGCCGGAATAGAGTATATTGTACGTCAAAGGTACAATGAGACGTGCACTAGACGGTTAAGGGACAACATGTATAAGGTTGTCAAGAGGAAGAAGGAGCCGGAGCATATGAGAGGTATTTAATTGTTTTTGTTATTTGTATATATATAGTTATATTTTTACACATTTTATCATATTTTATAATACTTATTTAACTTGTAGGTGGTGCATATGAAGATATGCTTAAGTATCGTGAAACTGAGGAGTTTCAGGCTAGGTCGGCCCAAGCATCCAAAAATAAAAAAGGAGGAAAGAAAGATGGAGCGGCTGAGCCGTCGCATCACGCAGGATCTCGATCTTTCCTTAGCCTAGTTTTGGGTGTAAGTTATAATTTCCACTTTTTCCTCCATTTGAAAATTATAACTTAAATTCTTTTTATTATTAAAATTTTCTTATACAAGTCTTTAATTTTTTCTTTTAGAAGGGTAAGAAGAAAAAAGCTAACACGCCCACAGCTCCGGAGCTCTTCCTTGACACCCATTCCCGGCTCGAAGACAATAGAAGATATTGGATCAAACCAAAAGATAAGGAATTATATGTAAGTTTCAAGCATTTTTGTATTTTTACAATAAGTTCAATTTTTTGAATGTTTAACCAATATTGTAGCTATTTTTAATAACAATGTTTATATTTTGTAGGAAGCATTTTCCGCCGAGAAACTTAGGCATCCCGAGAAACCCGATAACGAGATTTGGTTCGACTTGGTAAAGGGTTTCAAGAAGGGGAACGTCTACGGGATTGGGTCGGCAAAGAACGTATTTTACGAAACTCCAAGGGGAAGAATGTCGTCCACCTCAAACCAAACCTACGAGCCGACAGTCGTGGGAAGACTCCAAGCCGCACTTGACGAGGAAAAAAGAAAAAACGCGGAAAGGGATGAAGAATTAAGGATAATGAAAGAGAAATTCAAGGCTTGGGAAAGCAGGTTTGAGAATTGCAACCAAGGTCCCCCTCCCTATCGGCGGGATTATGATGAAGGCAATGGAAGTGGTGGATTCCAGGCCGAATCCAATATAAACCTTGGCTTCTGATATAGTTTAGAAACTTGTTACTTGAAACAATTTATGGTTGAAACAATTCCGTTTAAGAAAATTTGTAAACTTGAAACAATTTTTTTTATCTATATGAGGATGTTGGTTTCACATCGTGTTGTTGTAAATGTGTGAAATCTTTGTGTTTTCTTGTATACTTGCAGGTATGGTATGATGGTATGGTATGGTAGGATGAAAACAGAAATTTTCATGCAATATCACAGGTATTTTGGCGACTGAAATGTTCATTTGGCGACTATTTTCAGTCGCCAAAACCCCTGTATTTTTGCAAAGTGAAAATCCATTTGCGACTGCTTGGCGACTGAAATCAGTCGCTAAATTGGCGACTGATACTATGGTAGTCGCCAAAATGGCGACTGATGGCGACTGATTTCAGTCGCCAAATTGGCGACTACTTAATCTTTCAGTCGCCAATTTGAGCGACTGATTTCAGTCGCCATTTCCCCAAATTGGCGACGTTTTTTTCAGTCGCCAAATTTCGCGACTGAAAGTAGTCGCCCGAATTTTTTTTGGCGACTAATGACTGCGACTGGGTCTTGGCGACTGATTTCAGTCGCCAAATTCATTTTAGCGACTGAAATTAGTCGCCAATATCAGTCGCCTGAATGTTATTTTCTTGTAGTAGTGGCTCTTTCTAGGAGATCTGTGATGTTGTCATTCATGGAGCAAAGGGTCCTAGGCTTTGAGTTCATGAAGGAACTCTACATAGAAGATCCAGACTTCAAGGAGGAATGGGAGGTGTATTCAGAAGGAAAGCTCAAGAAGGGAAGTAAATACTTGACACAGAATGGGTTCCTCTTCCAAGGAAACAAGCTATGCATACCTAGAGGTCCTTACAGAGGGTTACTAGTCAAGGAGGTCCATTGCAATGGGCTTGCAGGGCACTTTGGAGTGCAAAAGACCTATGAGATATTACATGAGCAGTTCTATTGGCCCAAAATGCTGGGTGATGTGCAGGATACTATCAAGAGATGCAAACCCTGTCAACTAGCCAAGTCACAGTTCCAAGCAGGCCCCTACACCCCACTACCTGTATCAAACAAACCATGGGAGGACATCAGCATGGACTTCATAGTGGCACTGCCTAGGACACAAAGGGGCAAAGACTCAGTCATGGTGGTAGTGGATAGGTTCAGCAAAATGGCTCATTTTGTTGCTTGCAAGAAGACAGAAGATGCCATGGGGGTAGCTGAGCTCTACTTCAAGGAAATAGTAAAACTGCATGGGGTACCAAGAAGCATTGTGTCTGATAGGGACACTAAGTTCATGAGCCACTTCTGGAGGTCACTCTGGAGGCTCCTAGGGACAAAGCTACTCTTCAGCACAGCATACCACCCCCAAACAGATGGACAGAAAGAGGTTACTAACAAAACTCTAGGAAGGATCTTAAGGTGTATCATTGCTGAGTCATTAAAGGATTGGGATATCAAAATGTCACAGGCTGAGTTTGCATTCAATAGAGCTCCATCACACAGCACAGGTAAGACCCCTTTTGAAGTTGTTTATGGTGCTAATCCTCTAATGCCAACAAACCTAGCCCCAGTGATAAGGAAAGAAGTCAATTATGATGCCAAGGAAAGAGTACAACAAATGATGCAGATTCACAGTCAAGTCAAGAAACAGATTGAGAAGACAAATGAGATGTATAAGTCAAAAGCCAAAGGACCAAAGAAAGCTAGGGAGTTCAAGGCAGGAGATATGGTGTGGTTGCACTTAAGGAAAGAAAGGTTTCTAGAGAAAAGGAAAAACAAACTCATGCCAAGAGCTGATGGTCCTTTTGAGGTGCTTGAAAGGGTAGGACCTAATGCTTACAAGATAGATTTACCAGGAGATTATGGGGTGCATGGGACATTCAATGTAGGGGATCTAAGTCATTATCAGGAGGACTCTGAGGATGAAGAGAATTTGAGGGCAAATCTTTTTCAAGAAGGAGGGGTTGCAACAGGAGTTCAATGCCAAGCTCAAAGACAAGACCAGCAAACCTATGATCAATCCAACCATGATCCAATATCATCCTCACTCTATGTCAAAAACTATCTCAATGCTTTGTATACTCCAGGCCCAAGCAAACAAGCCATGACACGAGCCATTGATAGCCATGACACGAGCCAGGGCCAGCCAAGACACAAGACAGACTCACAAAACAAGCCAACAAAATCTCAAGAATTTCAGTCAGCAGCAGCACCTTGGGAAGAGTCTCAGGGTAACGTCCAAGCTTAGGAACTTCAAACCAATTATGGGGCTTGGTTCTAGGGAGGGTCTACTAACTTTTTGTCCGGGAAACCTTCCTCAGAAAACGCCAGGAACACCTCTCAAAACAAGAGCCAAGTTCACCAGTCCAGTTCTCACCTATCCAGGAGTAGTTCAGCTGTCACTCTCAAAGTTTCCTCTTTTGGCCAAGCAGACTCGAGGGCTTTTTGCTCAGACTTTGGGGACTAATACTACTCCGTTTTAGGACCAAAACACCAAGCAAAAATTCCACTATGTACCATATAACAAAGCAGCAGCAAGGCAACAAGGAACTTGTCTCTTTCAGAACTGTTTTTCTGTTGTTCACTTTATTTCAGTTTGTATCAGTTTGTAGTTGTTATTTTGTTTTCTTTTGAGGATCATTATTAACCTTAGATGTGTTTGGACGTTCTAGATGTAATCCTATTGCCTATATAAGGCTTGTTTCTAATGAATGAAAGGCAGATTTGAAGTAAACAAAAAAACTGAAACCATTGTTTCTGTTGATATCTCTTGGCTGTGTGCTTGAGAAAGCTTCCATTGATGTGTGCTTGGAAGTGAGCTTAGACCCTTAGCTGAGTGCTGGGATCAAGGTTCAACCCTCAACCATTGGCTTTGTGCTTTGGTTAAGGTTCTATCTCCTTCTTTCAGCATCCAGTCCAAACAAAAACAGAGCAATTTCCAAGTGTCTAACCTTAGTTCAATTTGTCATTGTTTTATCTTGTTTTCTGAATAGTTTCATTGCAGTAATGATAGCATTTTTTTACCACAAATTTAATATATTATTTTCATGATTATTACAAACTTTTAAGAGCTCTCTAAACAATATTTGAGAAACTTAAACGATTTTGGGTTGATATCTAAGTTTCAAGGACGACTCCTGTTTATAATCACATGATCACCCAGCTTATGTTATTTTTCCAATATGAGACAATTCCTCTATTTATTCATAGTTTATTCAGCACACCTACATCATTTTTCATTGTGGGACAAATAACATATAAAGTAGTACACCATTAAAATTATTATTTATGATACTTTTTAAAATTAATTATTTATGATACTTTCCTAAATTAATTTTGATGATGTAAATTCCATTAAGGTGGAGATAATAAAACAAACTTTTAAGAGCTCTGTAAGACAATACTTAAGAGACTCAAAATATTTTGGGTTGATATCTACGTTCGAAGGATGACTCATTTATATAAAAAAAAAACTCTGTGAAATGAAATGTAGAAGTTTTTATATAAAAATTATAAACACTACTTTAATATAATATAGAAAATGTATATTGAAATAATTAAAAGATTTTTCACTTTTTTTATGATACTTTCCTAAATTAATTTTTGATGATGTAAGTTTTACTAATGTGGATATGATAATACAAACTTGTAAGAGCTCTCGAAGACGATATTTAAGAGACTCATTGGGTTGAAATCTAAGTTCCAAGGATGACTCGTATCCTTACTTATTAAAACAACAACCACATAGCTGACGTCTCAGCCTGTGATTGAAATTAATTTTTTATTTATTTAAATAAAGGTCCCACCCACGTTCATTCTGTACATTTCATTTAGATTTAGAATATTCAACTTGATACTTTACTGTGAGTATGTGACATGTAAGTGGTGTGAATTGCTCATGGACTATCTTTTTTTAATTTAATTACTTCTATGATATACGGAATAAAAAAATACATAATCAACTGATGAAGGAAAATCCAATGAAATCTGAATAATATTAATTAATGATAATAAATAATTTCTAAGATCGAATAAATCGAATAAAATAGACTTAAAACAACTACAAAATTTAAAAAACAATGGCGTAAAACGGAAATAAAAAGATGCAAAACTTATGAATAAACATTCACATAAATAATTTGAAATAAGTTCAAAATAATTAAATATAATATACTTGCATGAATTGAAACAATAGCTGAAAAATCATCAGATACTGGGCATATTATTAGATTAGATTAAAAAAAAGAGAGGCAAAAGCAACTAATTTCCTAGAAAAATAAAATGATAAAAAATGATGTTAATGGAAAATATGCATATACAAAAGAATCGATTAAAAATGGGGATTACACTCTGCAATTGCCAGAAATCGCTTGCAATAAGAGCACTACATAGTTTTCTTTGAAATCTTTATAAGCTACAATTCGTGCATGAATATCAAATAGTTTGATTGAGGGTCGCCATTTACTAAGGGAGAAACATGGCTTTAGGATTTTATAAATTATGGGTCAATGACAAAGAGCGGCGGAAGAAGTTTGTTAGTGAAAATTATGAATGAAACAAGAAATAAAAGTAAGGGATGACAGATGAGTTAGCAATAACGGGTAGGTGTGGGGCCAAATTGGTATGTAGATTTTATATTAGGGTTATCACAAATTATCATTAAAAGACGGGCCAATTCGTTTTAAGCTTAAAAAAGGTCAAACCTTCATGTCCAAGTGAGGATGCAAGTGGGAGCCAAATGAAGCTCCCCATCTGTCCCCTCACTTGTTCTTTGTGAGAGTTACCTAACATGTCTTAAGCCGTCTTAAAGGAAACTTTTTGTTGTGTTCTTTATATGTCCATTTATAGACGACTTATTACTTGTGTCGGCTCAAATTTTGCAAAGAGGTTATACGAGGATCTTACACCATATATGCGGAGTATATGATTCGACCCGAAAATAATACTTTAATATTTATTATTATTAAGTGATAATGTATATTGACCCATCCATGTTCAAGGTATTATCCTTATTTATTAAAGGAACAACCACATAGCAGCTTAGGTGGCGCTATGTGGTTGTAGTTGAAAGTTAATAAGTCAAAATAAACTTTTTCATTCCTGAATTTTAGGAGCCATGATCAGTGTACGATTTAATTATATTTTGCTATTTACACATTGCCTATTCACTCTCAATATTTCAATTAGAAAATTACATCAGCTTTAACAATAGAATTTAAAATATACAAGGCACAAATTGTCATATGAAAAAAAAAATAGAAAACAATAATTGATCAAAATTTCGCATGTATAGAAAAATGAGCAGATGTGAAAATAAGGATTTTCTAAAAAAAAAAATGCAATTAGCTAACTGTAACACCCGCAAATGTACCCTATTTTTATAGTAAAAATATTATACGGATATTTTTCAGCGAAATTTAGTTTTAGTTTAGAATTAAATTTTTCCGTGTCTAATTTAGAATTTCCGAGTTCGTAATTGGACTTTACGCGAGATTTTGAGTAAGTTACGTCTTAAGACGTTTTTGGGCTTTTCCCATATGTTTTCCACTTACTCCCTCATATACTCCCTCATAACCCTAACTCTCTCTCACATTCAATCTTCTCCTTCCTCACCAAGTAAACTCCAAAACCCTAACCTCCATAATTAATCGATCTTAAAATCATCTCTACTCCTTCGTTTCTCGCTCAAATTCACTCAAGTTCGTCTTATTCTTTCCCTCTCATCGTTTTCTATCTTAATTGGTAATAAAATTACCGTCTTTCTCGCTTTTCAATTTATCCGTCTTTCTCAAAGGTGAATGATATTCATCTTTTATTATCTAATTGTAGGTGGTGACCTCCAAGACCCCGACAAAGACTACTTCTTAATAGAAGAGGACACCGACGCGGATTGAATATGCGAAAAGGTAACGGTGAAGGGTTACTCGATATCATTTAATTGTTTTAATGTGTTTTCTATGTTAGTAATCGTATTTAGAATAGGATTAGTAATCATAGGAATTGTGTTGTTGATGAGGGTTGTTGTTAGTTGATAATTGATAATGAAAATGGATGATTTGTGATGTTAGATGATGTTGTTGTATAATGATACTTAGTGAAAAATTGTGATTTTCGTGTTTAATGGACCCCAGCCAGCCGACCGGTAGCCGGTCAGCTGACCGGCTGGGGAGTGGCTGGATAATAATTGGTATTACGTAGAAGTTTGGAATTATATTGGTCTCAGCCGGCCGACCGGCAGCCGGTCAGCCGACCGGCTGAGACACCCCTGTGTTTTCCTTTGTTTTTCTCATATGACTTTGGTCCCAGCCGGGTAGCCGGCAGCCGGTCCCTTTGATCGGCTGGGACACGCTGCTTTTTCAGTTTGTTTTCAAATGATATATTGGGCCAGCCGGGTAGCCGGCAGTCGGTCCACCTGACCGGCTGGCACACGCTGACTTTCCTTTGCAATTTCTTTCACATGTTTTCATTTATAATATTTCTGATGGTTTGTTTATCGTATAAATTTACGTAATGACTTTAAATATTAATGTTTCGAATATATGATATTCTATTCGCTTGTATCGCATGTTTTGTGACGGTTTTCGATATGTCTACTTTGAGTCGGTTTTACACATGTTACGGTTTGAGCACTAATTTTCTATGTGCTTTGTACTCTCATTGCCTTGGCTACCTCTTCGTTCGTAAGGCTGGAATGTCGGAACGAGGAGTGTATCCTTACTGCT
>JAIUZE010011642.1:0-15254 GCA_022085475.1 Heliosperma pusillum | reverse complement strand
TTATTATTATTATTATTATTATATGCGCGCAGCTTTCATTAAAATAAAATGAAAAGTTTACATGAAGTTGGTGGGGAGCCGAGAGACAATCTGGGCCCCCACCCCCTTAGCAATAGCAAAACTAAGCCTAGCAAAAATATAAGCGGCCACCCGAGCCCCAGCATCCTGAGATACCGAGAATTTCTGGATCCGCTTGAGCAAGTCAACAGCATCTGAGCCCAGCTCCCCAAGCGAAGAGAAAGAGAAGGGTAGGAAACCATATCCAGCAGCCGCGCATAAATCCCTATACTTAGCACATTTGCGCTGAGCAGCATCGGCAACAACCCGTCCCGACACAAAATCGGACATTCCAGTCTGAGTCAAAGGGGAAGACCCTGTCAAATCAACACACACATCACGCCCTCTGTCCCAGGAATAAAGAAGCAAATCCGCAGGACGAAGAGATCTATCGTGCCCGTCAACCAAACCGAATCTAATCAACTCCTTGCCCAGCACACTACGGTAAGTCCTCCGGTTCATAGTCTGACCCAACCAGAGATAGGAACCGCTCGCAACCAATCAGAGGCGTGGGCACCCTGCTGAGACTTCCATAACGCAAGCTGACGCGGTGTCAAAGAGAATACAGATTCCGCAGTAGCAGCAATCCTCGCAAAATATATATCTGCCAGTTTCTTCATAAGTTTAGGGGCAGCGATTTCACTAGGATCACGTAAAAAGGAAGAACCTGTAGTCTCAGAGAACACCCGCAAGGCATCGTCGAAAGTAGGACCAGAATCCACAATACCTGAAGACCGAAGTAGCTTAGCCTGCAAATCAGCAGACTGCAAACGGGACGCTAGAAAAGCATAATGAAAAACATCCCCGGCAGCATAAACACCGAGCCCACCCAGATGAAAAGGGAAAGTGGCAAGGCGCCACTGCCAATCCCCAAAACCAGGCCCAGACGCGGTGACAATACGTTCCAAGCTAGAATGAAGCGCTGCATCAAAGCGAAGATGGACAGACCAAAAGACCCCCGGGGAGCAAGTACGGAGGGAAAAATAGAGTTTAGAAATACCAGTACAGGCCCGAAGAAGCAGCAACTCACATTGCGGGTCCTCAATCCTCGCGACTAAATCCATAAGCTCAACGGTCTTAGTCACTCTCCTCGCCACAAGCTCACTGCCAAAAATGGGACAAGTACTGACAGGTCCACCCAAAACAGAGACACCACGCAAGGGCCGAGCAATAGAAGGGGGGAAAACACCGGGTAGCCGACTCCGAGGATCCTCAATAGGCCAAAAGACCTCAGTCTTACCCACATTAAGATGGAGACCGAAACGAGGCCCATCTGCCATAATCAAATCCAAAACTCTCCCCACCTCTAAAGTGTCCCCAACAATGGTGCCATCATCCAAATACCACGCTTGCAAAGTAAGATCAAAGGAATCCCGGATGTTGCACACTGGGGGATGCAAAACCAAAGCGAAAAGCAACGGCCCTAAAGGATCACCCTGCTGAACACCCTGACAAGGCCACAAACAATGCTCCCCATAATAAAGACGGGCAGGGCTAGAGTAACAAAACTCCACCCAACGAGAAAGAACCAGACAACGACGGCGGACTTCCTGTAGCATAGTCACACGATCAACAAGATTGAAAGCATTTTGGAAATCAACTAGCAACATAGACAGTCCCACATCACCACCACGGGCCTCAATGAGTCGGTTCAAGGCATGCAAGATAGGCTCTCCTCCACCGGACACCCCAACCCCAAACTGAAGGCCAGCAAAATAAGCAGACAACGAAGGACCAACCAGACAAGCACCAGCCTTAGAGACAAGACGTCTACAGACAGTGCCAACAGCGATAGGGCGAACACACCCGCCTGGTTTAACAAGCGGCGTGAGCGGAGCACTAGCAATGTACTCACCAAGGGCTACAGGGCACCGGCCCTCCAGAAAAAGATTTACCACCCTAGTAATAGAAGCGATCAAATCATCCGAGACAGCCACAGCAGCACCACTCAAACAGTCCAGAAGGTGTTGGGCACGAAGTCCATCCCTCCCGCAAGAAGTGCCACGCGGAAAACCACGAATCATATCCAAAACCACTGCCGAAGAGGCAACAAGAGAATGATGATCCAAAGGCAAAGGAGGCAATGAAGAAGATGGGGCGACAGGATGCTTCTCACGCAAAGCACCAAGAGTGGCATCAGTGTATGGGGCGACGCCGGAGGAAGAAAGCACCCTAACAGCAGCAGTATAATGACCATCACAAATCTTCCGCCGACACTGGCGGAGGTTTTGCTCACTCAAGTCCAGATCCTCCTCCACACAAAACGAAGGAGGAACCTCAGCCAAACACTCCTGTAAAAGCTGCAACCCCCCTCCAGGCACCCCCCAAGCAAGAATAGCCCTAGTAATACTCTCCTCCTGACACTGTCGCCTAACAGCCGTCCTACACTCAAGATTACTCCGAGGAGCGAAGGTCTTAAGCAGACAAATAGGCAACACAAGCAACCGAACCCAGCAGGAGAGATCACCAGGAGAGTCAGCCACATCATCCAAGACCCCCTTCAGAACCCGAGCAAACCCAAGACGGCACTTAGGAGGAATAGATTTCACGGTGCGATGACCCAAAGAAAATAAACGGTCGAGCGACGATACAGACCAATGAACAAACTCAACCCCAACATCAGATGAAAGAACCGAGTGAGACGGAGCCGGAGGTCTAGGGATACCATGAATAAAAAAACTAACGATGCCATCACCACAATCCGGAGGCGGAACAAAGGTACCCCGACCATGCCGACACCTAGAACGAAACGGATGGGTTTTAAAGCACTCCCCACACAACCAAAGCCCCATCCGCTTTAAAGTAATCTCGGCATTAGAGAAAACCGTCAGACTATCAGTAAGAGTTTGACGGGTAAGACCCATAACACCGTCAATACAATGTCGATCCTGAAAATGCTTCCGCCAGGCGGTCTTAGTAAGGCCCCTACAACCTCCATTCGGACACCCATGAATACCAGAAAAAGGACAAGGAAATCGTACTAAAACAGGCATGATAAAGAAAAATAAAATAAAACCTAATATTAAAATAGAAACCCTAAAGTTTCCCACGCAAGGCTAGGGCACGGCTGAGACACACGGCCAACACCAACCACATCACCACCGTGACCCATAACCCACAACGACCCAAAACCCTCCACCACGGCGACACTCAACACAGCCAGCACCACGACAGACTCCACCAACACAACCGACGCCGACGCGATAAAACACACAAACAGCCTTACCACAGCCGGCGCGTGCCGTGTTAATGGCTAGGTCGCAGACGGCAGAGAGAGGCCACCAGCACCAACCACCGTCCAGAGAACAACCCACATCCACCGCACGTACTCCCCTCTCCAAATCGTCCTCCACAGTCACACGCTCCTTTCAAACGAAAGTGACCGGAGGAGAAACAAGGGCGACGACAGGGGAGATGGCCTGGCCGGGAATGGTGGTTCGTTTGGCCGGGAATGGTGGCAGCAAATGGCTACTAGCGAATGGCCGCAGAAGACGACGCAAGAGGAATGCACCGATCACCACAGGAGACACCAACACCGACGACGTGAGGTCACCGGCGAGGAAGGGCGGCCAGTGGCGACGTGAGGTCACCGTCTGGCACCGTCAGGCAGGCGGGAATGGTGGTTGTTGAGGCAGCAAATGGCAACGGCAAGGTTGATGCCCTAATCACCAAATCGCCTTCTCTCTCTCTCTCTAACGCTCAAAAAAAAAAAAAAATTTTTTATTTTTTTTATTTTATTTAATAAAAAATTATTATTATTGTTATTATTATTATTATTATTATTATTATTATTATTATTATTATTATTATTATTATTATTATTATTATTATTATTATTATTATTATTATTATTATTATTATTATTATTATTATTATTATTATTATTAACGATGCGCGCAGCTTTCATTATTATTATTATTATCTTTTTATTATTTCATTTCAGTTTAATTATGATCCATTAAGTTCAGTTCAGATAATTTCAGCCAAAAAGAACGGAGCCTAAAGGATTGTGTTAGACAAATATTCTACTAGATTTCATGCCCGTGCGTTGCACGAGTCTACGTTAATGTAATTTTCACAATTTTTCTATAATAGTTAACTTATAAAAATAAACTTTTGAAGTTTTAAGACTATAATAAAATATACTCCGTAATTTTTTTAAAAATAATATAGATAAATTGAATCAACTTCTATTTTAAACATATGTTACCAACCTTGTCGGGACTCAGGTTATATTTGATCTATATTATGACTCGAAAAGTTATCCAAAGTAACTAAGAATTAAGTTTTCTAAGACAATGTTTAAGAAACTCAAAAGATTTTGGGTTGATCACCTCACCTTATGCTAATTGTTCGATATGGGGAAATTCTACTATTTATAGTTATTAGTATATTTACCACACATACATTATTTTTCAATGTGAGATATATAACATAATAAGAATTACACAAAGTATATGCAAATAATATGAAATTCTATAATGTAATGATAGCATTTTTTTTACCACGAATCTAATTATATTATTTTCATAATTAATACAAAATTTTAAGAGCTCTCTAAAACAATACTCTATCTGTCTTAATCATTTGTTTGCCTTTGATTAAAATACTCTTAAAAGAAAGGCAAACAAATGACCGGGACGAATGGAGTATTTGAGAGTTTTAAAGGACTTTGGGTTCATCTCTAAGTTTCAAGGACGACTCTTATTTATAATCGCGTGATCATCCCAACTTATGATATTTCTCCGATGTGGGACAATTCTTCTATTTATACATAATATATTCACCACACTTACATTACTTTTCAATGTGAGGCAAATAACATACTTAGTAGTTACCATTAAAATTATTATATATGATACTTTCCTAAATAAATTTTAATTATGTAAATTTCATTAAGGCGGAGATAATAATACAAACTTTTAAGATCTCTGTAAGATAATACTTGAGAGATTCAAAAGATTTTGGGTGAATATCTAAGTTGAAAGATACTCATTTTCCCAATATTTTTTTGTGAAATGAATGTTAAAAATTTGTATATAAAAATTATAAACACCACTTGAATATAATATAGGAAATTTATATTGATAAATAAAATATTTTTCACTTTATTATTTAATGATATTTTCCTAAATTAATTTTTGATGATGTAAGTTTCACTAATGTGGATACAAATTTTTAAGAGCTTTCTAAGACAATATTTAAGAGACTCAAAAGATTTTGGGTTGATATTTAAGTTCCAAGGATGAATCTTATTTATAATTATAAGATCACCCCAGCTTATGATAATTTTCTGATGTGGGACAATATACTATTTATACGTAATATAGTTACCACACTTGTATTATATTTCAATGTGGGACAAATAACTTATTAAGTAGTACACCATCAAAATTATTACTGATATAATACTTTCCTAAATTTTCTAAATTAAGTTTGATGATGTAAATTTCACTATTGTGGAGTTAAAAATACAAAATTTTAAAGGTTCATTAAAATAATACTTAAGAGACTAAAATAACTCCTATTTATAATCATACTTAGTATATATATTTTCCACAAATAAATTATTTTTCAATGTGGTACTAATAACACATTAAGTAGTTTATCATCAAAATCATTATTTATGATAATTTTCTAAATTAATTTTTAATAATGCAAATTTAACTATTGTGACTATTATAATTCCATTTTGTTAGGAGCTCTCAATAACAATAATTAAGAGACTTAAAAAATTGTGGGTTTATACCTAAGTTCAAGGATGACTCATATTTATAATCATAGGATCACCATATGTTATAATAATTTTTCAATGTGGGACAATTTACAATTTATAAGTAATATATTCACCACAAATACATTATTCTTCAATGTGGGACTAATAACAAACTAAGTAGTACACCATCTTTTTTCATATAATAATTATTTCTTAACTGTTACCAAATTGTTATATTAATATTAGAATAATAAAAAAATATTTTAAATGTCATTTATTAAATTTTTAAAGTCATTTATTAACATAACAATATAAAAAATTAGTTTAAAAGCCAGTGCGATGATCATATTTATGATCACTTCACCTTATGATAATTTTTAAATGTGGGACAAATTTTAATATTTATACGTAGAATATATTCAAGAGTCACCATACCTACATTGCTTTTTTCAATGTGGGAAAAATAACACATTAAATTATTTACCATCAAAATTATTATTTATGATACTTTTCTAAATTAATTTTTAATGATGTAAATTTCACTATAGTTGAAATTTATAATACAAATTTTAAGAGTTTTGTAAGACAATATGTAAGAGGCTCAAAAGATTTTGGGTTGAAACTTTAGTTCCAAATATGATTCCTATTTGTAATTGTGACAACCCTCGCGAATGCGGAAATAAAACATACAAGCATGTGAATTAATTTGCGGAAATACGGTATTTAAAAAAAAACTTTATACATGCAAGATAGAAAATACGAGGAGTGTCAAATATTACAAACCAAATACAAAATACTATAAGAGACGTAGTCTCTCAAAATGTTAACAAAATACAAGTCATTTAACAACTAGCTAAGAACGTCTAAAGGTGTTTCATCCAGGGACAACGCCCGCTAGCTCACACCCGAACCCAAAATACCAAGCAAAAAGCCATCCAAATCAAGAAACATGTTCGTCCATGAAAAACATGAACGCCACAGTCAGTGGGGAGTAACTCCGGGTTCTCCCAGCCATATCACATTAAACGTACATAAAAGGAAATACAAAAGTAGAAGCATGCATATATAGATATACATGTGAAAGAAGATAAGGATAAATAGGCAAATCGATAATTAAAGATAAGAGCATATGGAATACAAATCCGAATCCATCATGTTATACAAAGACTCGGGAAAGACACTCTTAGGCAAACGAATACGCTCACTAGGGCTTACATCTCATCGTTAGCGGTATAAGTTTGATAAGATTGAGACTCGACAAACAAACCATGCCAAGTCATTCAATGATCAATCATATAATCATTCATCCAAACATACCGACACAATGACGACATCTCTCACGGTAAATGAAACGCACTAGCACCGTGTACATGGCAAGTATGATTAAAAGGCATCCACGAGATAAGCATTTCCCTGAACGCATACACGATGACATTTCATATATGTAGACTAATTTCTTCCTGGTAGGACAACGATAATAATACGGTTCCTAGTCTAAATCTGGCCAGACTCTGGGAATAAACGTGTTCCGATTCGACAAGCGATGACGTTTCGCATCCAAGACTCGGTCAATCATAGAAGCCGAGTACCCCAAATTCGGTCGATATTCACGAAATAGGCGGAAAAGAGCACAAGCCTCATAACAAGCGGTACGCTACATGCAAATAACACCACCTCGCAAGTACACAACATTTGACGGCCGGGTCGATCAACGCAATGCGTTCGCCTCCCAACAACGTCGTCGTATGCCCACTAACACATGCAATGCGTGTATTTTATATAGACTTTCTAGTCCATTTATGCACGCATTTCTATGTCATTTATGTGATATTATGTCACCATATACCCCTATTTGGCTACTTTGTACTTTCATTACCATTTTGTAGGTACAAGCTGCATAGTAGCGGAAACCGAGCCAAAACAGTCCACTTTGCATGCATTTAGGAGAATGGAAGGAACGGAACAGAAGCTCTTGCATGGGAAGGCGTGAAACCGCTCGCAATCAAGTCCAAAGCCATGTCCAACACTGCACGATAGGCCAAAAGACCTCGATCGATTATATATTTGGTCGATCGAGGAGCGTTGAAGGAAGAAACACCTCGATCGAGCTGTCCTGTGCTCGATCGAGTGGTTACTGCTGAAAAGTTGCTCGATCGAGTAGAATTTCCCTCGATCGAGTGATTTCCTCCAATAAAGTCCTCGATCGAGTGATTATTTCCCTCGATCGAGTAGATTCTATCATGGGCCTTAAGTCCGTAGCTTAATTAGGGTTTAAGAGTCGTGTTTTGCATTATATAAACTCTTATTTACGTCATTAGTTATGGAGATTCGGAGTCATTAGGACTCAGAACCATTAGGGTTCGGAATCATTAGCATTAATCTTCCATTAATTTCTGAACTTTATCTTCGGTTTGCATTCGGGTTTATCGACGCAGGATTTGTTCTTTACGTCGGATTTGCTAAGATTGTAAACTACTTTTCTCTCTTTATTCTTAATCCTTATTTTAGTCTCAATTATTGTTTTACTTCTCTTAATTACTGCTTTGTGATTATTCATGCTTGTCAATTACGATTTTATTATGTCTATCGTCATATGTTTAATCGTCTTAGTTAGCATCGTTAATAACATGAGTAGCTAATTCTCTTGTATGTTGGGATGAGGGAAACTGTAGTAGAAGCATGTTAGGATAGATTATTTTAGTTAGTCTTGAATATGAGAATCAGTTTAAGCAATTTAATTGAGGTTTAGTCGAATGAGTGCACGCAGGAGACTAGGCTAGGTAGTTAACCCCGACCTGGATCGAGAGATTGGAAGGGAAGGCTTGCTTAGAATTGATAGGTGACTCCTAAGAGGACGAGAGTTAATTAGGAAAATCCCTAGGGCGGTTTGAGACCGAGAGGAGAAAACCATTGCTCTTCTCATTAATAAGATTGACTGACTTAGTTGACCCATAGATGCTAATACTGCAGTAGACCGAATCCTAGCATATTTCTCTCTTATCTGATTTATTTCATATCTATTTCTTCCTTTATTTCTCTTCCTTTAATCTTATTTAGTTTAGTCAAAACCAATTTCAAAACCCCCCAGATTGTTACTGACAGATTTAGATTTCAGTTAATTAGTTTCCTCCCTGTGGAGATCGACCCTACTTCCGCTATCTTCTTAGTTAGTTGACTTAGGTTTTATTTTTGGTGTATAACGACCACATCAATGACGTTTCGCATCCAAGACTCGGTCAATCATAGAAGCCGAGTACCCCAAATTCGGTCGATATTCACGAAAGAGGCGGAAAAGAGCACAAGCCTCATAACAAGCGGTACGCTACATGCAAATAACACCACCTCGCAAGTACACAACATTTGACGGCCGGGTCGATCAACGCAATGCGTTCGCCTCCCAACAACGTCGTCGTATGCCCACTAACACATGCAATTAAGCAGTAGGATACATCCCCGTTCCGACATTCCAGTCTTACGAACGTGGAGGTAGCCAAGGGAATGAGAGTACAAAGCACATAACAAAATAATGCTCAAACCGAAACCTTTGTAAAACGACTCAAAGTGGGACATAACAAAAACCGTCACAAAACATGTGATACAAGCGAATGAAATATCATATATTCGAAACATTAATATTTAAAGTCATTACGTAAATTCATACGATAAATGAACCATCGGAAATATTATAAATGAAATCGTAAACAAGAAATACAAACACCTTCCAGCAGGTGCCAGCCGGTCAGGTGGACCGGCTGCCGGCCACCCGGCTGGTACCAAACAACATACGAAAAACCAAGTGAAAATACAGTGTGTCCCAGCCGGTCAAGGGGACCGGCTGTCGGCTACCCGGCTGGGACCAAGAGCATATAAGAAAAACAAGAAGGAAAGTTGAGGTGTCTCAGCAGGTCGGCTGACCGGCTGCCGGTCTGCCGGCTGAGATCAAAATCATGCATAAAATCTTACGTAACAACAATAATATATAGCCACTGCCCCAGCCGGTAGGCTGACCGGCTGCCGGTCGGCCGGCTGGGGTCAGCTTCACACGAAAATTGCCATTTTCACTAAGGATCAACATTCAACCATTATTAACTATCAACATAAATCATCAATTCTCATATCGATTCTCAACAAACAACAAGTATCATCATCAACATAATTTCTAAGCTTACTAATCATATTCTAAATACGATTCCTAGCATAGAAAACACGTAAAACACGTAAATGATATCGAGTAACCCTTCACTGTTATCTTTATGCGTCTTCACTCCGCGTCAAGGTCCTCTTCGATTAAGAAATAGTCTTTGTCGGGATCTTGAAGGTCACCACCTACAAATAGTTAATAAAAGATGAATATACTTCACCTTGAGAAAGACGGAAAGTTTGAAAAGCGAGAAAGACGGTAATTTTATTACCAATACGGATAGAGGACGATGAGAGGAAAAGAATAAGACGAACTTACGTGAATTTGAGCGAGAAATGAAAGAGTTATGACGATTATAAGACGGATAAAAAATGGAAGCTAGGTTTTCTTTGGGTTTTCTTAGAGAGGAAGAAAGAGTTGAGTTGTGTGAGTGAAATTAAGTTAGGGTGAGTATGAGGAGAGTTAGTGGAAAAAGTCAAGAAAAGTCAAAGACGACTTAAGACGGGATTCACTTGAAATCTCGCGTAAAATCCAAATACGAACTCGGAAATTCTAAATTCGACTCGGGAAATTTAATTCTAAATTAAAACTAAATTTCGCTGAAAAGTATCCATAAAATATTTTTACTATTAAAATAGGGTACATTTACGGGTGTTACAATCACCCCACCTTTTAAAAAGTTTCGCCCTCGAAACTTGAGCGAAAGAAAGATACCTTAATCGAATAGACTTGGATATTTACTACGCATAGAAGCTTCCATTTCCCAAGTCTCTTCTTCGACATTAGCACATCTCCACAAGATTTTCACTAAAGGGACCACCTTACTTCTCAACTTCTTATCCTTGCGATCTAGGATGCGGATCGTCTTCTCTTCAAAGGACAAATTCGGTTCAAGCTCGGGCATTTCCTTTTGAAAGACATGGCTTGGATCACTAACATATTTTCTCAATTGAGAAACATGGAATACATCATGAACCTTAGCCAAATTCGGGGGCAAATCCAACTTGTAAGCAACGACACCAATCCTTTTCACAATATCAAAGGGTCCAATGTATTTCGGGCTCAATTTACCCTTAAAAACAAACCGTTTAACACCCTTCATTGGAGATACTTTCAAAAACACTTTATCCCCAACTTCAAACTCTAACGGCCTTCTTCGGATATCGGCATAAGACTTTTGACGGTCTTGAGCGGCTTTCATTATATCACGAATGACCTTCACATTATCGACAATTTCAACAAGAACATCGGGGCCTAAGTCACGAACATCACTCAATTGATTCCAACATATAGGACTCCGACATTTCCTTCCATAAAGAGCTTCATAAGGAGCCATCTTGATCGATGCATGATAACTGTTGTTGTAAGAAAACTCCACCAACGATAGACTCTTTTCCCAACTAGATTGAAAGTCGAGTGCACAAGCCCTAAGCAAGTCTTCTAAAGTCTGAATAGTCCTCTCAGTCTGACCATCGGTAGCGGCATGAAATGCGGTACTCATCAACAACTTACTACCCATGGCTTCTTGTAAAGCCTTCCAAAATCTCGAACAGAATCTCGGATCTCGATCGGATATAATCTCCTTAGGAACTCCATGATATCTAACAATCTCATCAACATAGGCTTTCGCTAGTCAATCTAAACTCCAGGTTTCTTTGATCGGAATAAATCTAGCACACTTGGTCAAACGATCAACAACAACCCAAACGACATCTTTACCTCCAACGGTCCTCGGCAAAGCCATAACAAAATCCATAGAAATAGATTCCCACTTCCATAGTGGAATATCCAAAGGTTGTAGCAATCCACCGGGCCTCTTGTGTTCAATCTTTACTTGTTGGCAAGTAAGACATCTTCCAACATAAGACACAACATCGCCTTTCAGATTCGGCCACCAAAATTGTAGCTTCAAATCTTTATACATCTTATCACCTCCGGGGTGAATAGAATAAGGGGAAAGGTGAGCTTCATCAAGAACTCGCTTTCTCAAATCAAGAGCATTAGGCACAAACAAACGGCCATGGAAACGAAGGACACCTTCATCATCAAACTTGAAATCTTTAGCTTTACCTTCAAGAAGTTTGGCGTGAATAGACTTGTAGGTAAGATCATCAACTTGGCTTTCGCGGATCTCACGGAGAAAAACAGGTTCGGCAGTCATAGCACAAACATAAACAAATCCACGCTCCACAAATTCCAACTTCAACTTTCGAAACTCGGCACAAAGATCAACGGGTAATACCCGCATAACATTAAAAGCATGAGAAGCTTTCCTACTAAGAGCATCGGCAACTACATTAGCCTTCCCTTCATGATACAATAACTCAAAATCATAATCATTCACCAATTCCAACCATCTTCTTTGTCTCATATTCAACTCTTTTTGAGTAAATATGTACTTCAAACTTTTGTGATCGGTGAATATACGACAATGAACTCCAATGAGGTAGTGTCTCCACACTTTCAAAGCATGAACAACGACGGCCAATTCCAAATCATGAGTAGGATAGTTCACTTCATGAACTCTCAACTGTCTCGAAGCATAAGCCACCACTTTCCTACTTTGCATAAGAACACAACCCAAACCCATCTTAGAAGCATCACAATAGACATCGAAGTCTACTCCATCTTCAGGCAACGTCAACACCGGAGCGGTAGTTAACCTTTTCTTAGCTTTAACTCTTGAAACGCGGCTTCACAAGCTTCATTCCATAGGAACTTGGTTTCCTTCTTCAACAACTGGGTCATCGGTCTAGCAAGCTTAGAGAAATCCTTGCCAAATCTACGGTAATAACCAGCTAAACCAAGAAAACTTCGAATTTCTCTAATATCGGTCGGACTCTTCCAATCCACCACAACTTCAATCTTAGAAGGATCCACCATAACACCTTCTTTAGAAATCACATGCCCAAGAAAGGACACTTTAGGTAACCAAAATTCGCACTTGGAGAATTTAGCATACCACTTTTGACGACGGAGAACACCCAAAATAGTCCTTAGATGAATAGCATGCTCTTCTTCGGACTTGGAGAAAATAAGGATATCGTCAATGAACACCACCACACACTTGTCAAGATACTCACTAAATGTGCGGTTCATTTGATTCATAAAGATAGCGGGAACATTCGTCAATCCAAAAGGCATCACCTTGAACTCATAATGACCATACCTTGTACTAAAAGCGGTCTTCGGAATATCAACGTCTCGAACAGGAATTTGGTGATAACCGGATCTCAAATCAATCTTGGAAAAAGTAGAAGCAGCCTTTAGTTGATCAAACAGATCTTCAATTCTTGGCAAAGGATACATATTCTTGATTGTAATCCGATTCAATTCACGATAATCAATACAAAGCCTCATAGAGCCATCTTTCTTTTTCACAAAGAGAACGGGAGCACCCCAAGGTGAGGCACTTGGTCGAATAAAACCCTTCTCAATCATATCATCTAGCTGCTTCCTTAATTCTTTCAACTCGGTTGGAGCCATACGGTAAGGAGCTTTGGCTATGGGTCCGGAACCAGGTACAAGGTCAATAGAGAACTCAACATCACGCTCGGGAGGGATCCCGGGCAAATCTTCAGGAAATACATCAACGAATTCTCGAACTATAGGCACATCTTCAATACTTGGCAAAGAGCTAGTTGAAGAAGTCACAATACACAAGTATGCTTGGTGACCCTTTCTAACCATACTTACCAATTTCATGGCGGAAATCAAAGACACACTTTTTTGGGGATGAGATCCCTTATAGGTTATTCTAACTCCTAAAGGACTCTTTAAATAAATCTTTTGATCACGACACTCGAACCTAGCATGGTACAATGCTAACCAATCGATACCTAGGATTATATCGAACTCTCCTAGAGGAAACTTAAGGAGATTAGCGGGAAAGATAGAACCCGCAATAGAGATTGGGACATTAGGATATAGAGTAGAACAAGAGATAATATCTCCGGATGGTAAGGATATGGGAGTATCCTCACTAGATGTAGGTTCGATAGATAACTTATTAGCATAAGTCGAAGACACAAAAGACATAGAAGCACCGGTATCAAATAGAATAAGACATGGTTGCTCTAAGATTGAGAACATACCCGTAATGATCTCTGGATGAGCATCGGCTTCGGCACGGCTCATAACAAAGATAGAACCCTTAGGTTTAGCAGGAGGAGGAGGCAACTTTCGATCGGGGCAATCCTCATAACGGTGACCACCCTTTTGAAAAAAGTAGCAAATATAAGGTCGGTTGGAACAAGACACACCGGGGTGGTGTGGATGTCTACAACGGTTACAATGACGACCTTGAGCTTGAGCTTGAGGAGCATAAGGCCTATGAGCCACATTAGAAGTAGCTCAGGGAATGAAAGGAGCAGGAGCTCTTGTGTTTGCATTTGAAGGAGGATTAAATCTCCTCTTGTTAGCATAAGAGTTAGAAGAAGACGGAATAAATGGTCTCTTCCCATAAACATTCGGCCTTGGAGTGAAAGAAGGAGAGGGATTATTCATCAAAGCTTCATCCCTAATAGCCTTCATGGAATTCTCGGCCCACAAGGCATCATCATATAAATCTCCAAAGGAGGTAGTATTCCTCCTCACTTTACTTTGAAGTACGGCACTCAGCTTGTTTCGGTAATAGAACGCTCGGTCCTCGTCATCTCGGATAAGCCTCGGAGAAAAATGAGCAAGCTTTTTGAACTCCGTAGTGAAGTCCTGAGCCGACAAGTTGCCTTGCTTAAAGTCGATAAACTCTTTGAGCCTTTGTTGCTTAAGCTCTTTAGGATAGAATCTACCTTCCACTAGAGCTTTGAAGCAAGCCCAATTGAAGTCATCTTCGAGAGTAGAGGTGGCACTAGTGATAGCCCACCAATTATCAGCTTCCCTTACAAGGAAGTGTTTTGCGATCCTCACCTTGTCCTCTTCACGGACTTGGTATAGATCAAACTGCTTCTCCATCTCACGGAACCATTCTGATAGCTCCGTAGGGTCCGGATCTCCACCGTAGGGTATAATCTTACTCCTAGCTATTTGTCCAGCTACCCAAGCGTAGCCTCCTTGCTGATTATCTTCTCTTCTAGGGGGAACTTGGTTGGCTTGAGCTAAAGCCGCATCCTGCTGATTCTTCAATACTTGAGTAAGAGCTTCCAACATGACATTCTCTACTACTCGTGGTCTAACCATCTTCATAAGAAACAAAAACAAATTAAGTTACTCCTATCAATTAACATAAACAAATAGACTACCAAGTAAGGTCCTTAACTTCTACCCATCTCTCATTTATTATTTCAAGGTCAAGTAGTTTAAGTTTAGGGTTCACGTGTGTGCGTCGGGAGCGGATTAAAA
>JAIUZE010011634.1:0-10930 GCA_022085475.1 Heliosperma pusillum | reverse complement strand
ATTAAGTTAATCAAAACAATTAAAATATCTAATTGTGAGTGGAAAACGATGACATGGGCGCGTGACTCATGCCAAAGTCGAGTTTCGATTTTGTTTCGGGATTTGCGATGACTCGGAAATAGTTAAATGACGTTCGGTTAAAACCGTAAACGTTATTCTTTAAATTCCGAATAAATTCAAAATAATTATATTAAATTATGATAAATCTTAATCAATCTAAATAAAAATAAATCAAAAATATTATTTTTTTAAATAAAATTTCGGTCTTCATACTTATGAGACGAGTCGGGAAAAGTCAACGGAAGTCAAAGTTGACTGAAAAGTCGAGAAAAGTCGAAGATGACTTAAAAGGCAAGAAAAGTTTAGGACGACTTAAAAGTCAAGAAAAAGTCAATGACGACTTTAAAAAGTCAAGGAAAAGTCAAAGACGACTTAAAAGTCAAGAAAAGTCAAAGATGACTAAAAACGGTCTTTTCATGAAATCTCTCAGAAATTCCAAATACGAACGCGGAATTCCAAAATACGACTCGAAACAATAAATTCTATTTTAAAAACTTAAGTCTGCTGAAAAGTGTTAGTAAATATTTTTACTAGAAAAATTGGGTACTTTTCGGGTTGTTACAATTCATCCTAGAGCTTAAGTCTTATTTCTCATGATCAAATACAACCTGGACTTTGCTCAATCCAAAGACACGTCTTCTAACTAAAGAATTCCAAAAATACATTACTCTTACTCTCTGAGCCTTACAAACGGAATATCCAATCCACTAAGGAAAAGATGAAGCGGCAACGAGATAGGAAACGATAAGAAATCTCATGGAGAACACGAGAATAAAATCAGGCACGAGATTAAAAGAGCGGAACGCTAAAGATAACGAGGTCAAGGAAGAGACAAAGCAGATAGTAGAGTTATGAAGCTATCCGAGTAAGAAAGAAGGTACGAGTTTGCAATTTCTTAAAGATCAATCTTGACAAAAACATTCAAGAATGGAAATGATAAGGAATGATGGCACGATTAAAGGTTTAAGGTTTAATCCACAAAATTTCTCCTTTCAGGCTTAGGGTGATAGTAAAACAACTCATCCTAAACAAAGGCCTCTTACAAGGGACCATCGTACCACAATCATCAAAGTAAGGTACACCTAGATTTAACAAATCGATTACAACCTAATTCATCCGCCCTTTCATATAACACGGATTCTTAATTGCGGAAATGCAACTCAAGCATAATAACATTCTCTCAACTCCAAAATTTGACACATTCCCAAAGGTTTCAAAACCGAATGACTAACAACGACTTCTTCATATAAATCTCTTTTCAACTCTTATGGCCAACAAGGTAAAACACCATACAAAACGTCATCATCAATATCATATAGCCCACGAGTTCATTATTAACAAAGTACGACCTCAATTCAAACATCATCATTAACGTCCCAAGGTATTTCCATCATAGCTCACATCATCGAACCTCGCTCATATCTATAATCCTCAAGTAATATGGTTCAACTTACAACGAAACCTTACTACTTCAAACAAGTCCCTGATGCCATAAGATAAGATCATATCTTTAAATCCAAGAACTATAGCCAAATGCTTTTCCACCAAGCCTATACTCACAAACACACCATAGGAAACCACAAGACGTCACTTAATCTCAAAAGCATTTCGCACCTCAAGATATCATTCAAAACTTCTTATTTACACCAATTAGTCATATCATAAGCATGGTCTTCAAAACAATACTAAACTTCTATGTCCAAAAGACTAAATTACTAATGAGTTAAGAAATCCTAGCCAACTCATTCGACCTTACACCATCGAATATCATGAACTATTTACACATTAGTCATGGCAAGTATCAAGCATTAAAATCATCAAACGTATCTTACTATCTTTCCTTAGAGTTACAACCAATCATCAATATAGGGTGAATTAAGATATACCCCATTTTCCTCAAATCACAAATTCATTCTAGCAAACACTAATATTCCACAAAATTCAAAGTTCTTCCGACCAAGTATAATATACCACAAACAAATGGGTATGGCATCCACAAAAATGTTACAAGAGGAAGGTAAGGAAACCAATGGTAAGATGGAGGAAACTATCAAGAGTAACTTCCAAGGGGAAAAGAAGTTAGATGATAAAGTAGCACTTAGATAGAAAGGGAAGAGCATGATACATTAAAGACGAGAGAAAACATCGATGAGGAAGAAATACACTTCAATTAGGCTTGTCAATCTTCAATCTTCGGTAGAGGATACTTTTTCTAGGTAACACATTGATCCACCTTAAGACGGTAGATACAAACGAACATAACATCACTCAACACAATCAACAAACAAGTTAGAACTTAACAAACATCAAGTACACCAAGACTACCAAGTAAAGTCCTTAATTTCTACCCATCTCTCATTTATTATTTCAAGGTCAAGTAGTTTAAGTTAGGGTTCACGTGTGTGCGTCGGGAGCGATAAAGCTCTGATACCAACTGTGACAACCCTCGCGAATGCGGAAATATAAAACATACAAGCATGTGAAATAATATGCGGAATTACGGTATTTTAAAAAACCTTTAAACATGCGAGATATATATAACACGAGGAGTGTCAAAATATTACAAACTAAGTGCAGAAAATAACAAAGAGACGGGGTCTCTTAAAATGTTAGAAAAGAACAAGTGTTTAGCAAAACTAGCTAAATCGTCTAGAGGTGAAACTTCCAGGGACAACGCCCGCTAGCTCACACCCGAACCCCAAAACATCATATCCAAAAAGTCATCCAAGCAAGCAACCTGTTCATTCATGAAAAACATGAACGCCACAGTCAGTGGGGACTAACTCCGGGTTCTCCCAGCCATATCACCTTAAACGAACATATAAGGAAATACAAAAGTAAAATCATGCATATATAGATATCCATGTGAGTTACGATAAGAATAGATATGCAATACGAGATATAATGATAAGTTCATATGGAAATCAAATCCGAAATCATCATGTTATTCAAAGACTCGGGGAAGACACTCTTAGGCAACCGAATACGCTCACTACGGCTTACATCTCACCGTTAGCGGTATAAGTTTGATAAGATGGAGACTCGACAAACAAACCATGCCAAGTCATGTGATTACCATGAATAAATCCACCATGTTATCATCCATTCACATAACCCCATGCATAGACGGTGCCCAATCATGCAATGACCATGAATAATATCATGAAATCACGCATTCAAGAACGACGACACAAAGACGACAACTCTCACGGTAAATGAAACGCACTAGCATCGTGTACATGGCAAGTATGATTAACAGGCATCCACGGGATAAAGCATTTCCCTGAACTCATACACGATGCTACATTTCGTATATGTAGACTAATTTCCTCCTGCTAGCACGACGATAATAAATATCCGGCCAGGATCTCGGAATATAACGTGTTCCGATTCGATGATTCTAAGTTTGAGCAAGTATGGAGGCTAGGGTTTTGGTGTTTACTAGAGAGGGAGAAGAAGATGATGAATGAGGGTGAGTTAGGGTTAAGGGGGAGTATATGTAGGGTGAGTCGGAAAAGTCAACGAAAGTCAAAGACGGTTCAAAAGTCAAGAAAAGTCAAAGACGACATAAAAGTCAAGAAATGTCAAAGACGACTTAAAAGTCAAGAAAAGTCAAACTCGCCTTAAGACGGGATTCTCATGGAATCTCGCGGAAATTCCAAATACGAACTCGGAAATTGTAAATTCGACTCGAAACTTTAAATTCTAAATTAAAACTTAAATTTGCTGAAAAGATTTCGTAAAATATTTCTACTAGAAAAATAAGGTACATTTCCGGGTGTTACAAGTTTGGTTCAATTCGGGTCGAAGCGAGGGTCCTTTCGGCTTTCAATTCGTCTCTGTTTCGGGAATGATTATAATTGGGCGGGTCGTCGATAATTTCCGGGTCAAGCGGATAAGGTATTTATATATCGAGTCTAGATAAGGATCCTCGAATCGGGTCATTTTCTTTTTAATTAAGGACCTGGTTATTATAATTATCATGCATCACTAGTTAACCTGAAACTGATCGGGTGGCCAGGCCAGCAGTTACGGATCGGGCAATCCACTATCTAGAGCAAGTAGCTACGTACTTCGGGTCGATCGCTTTTGGGCCGGGTCGGGGGCACGTGTCATTATTAACCTTGTATATATGTACTACTTTGCAATAATATTGATGATAATATAATATTGATGATATATATATAATAATTAATGATGATGACTTCCGGATCATTAATTAACCTCGTACTACTTTGCAATAATAACAGATTCATCAATGCACATGCAAGTAAGTATTATATATACACGTCAATGTTTCCCAAATTAAATAATGATGATATATATATATGGGGTCGATCGACTTCGTTCATCAAGTACGCTAATAAAAGGGACGGATATATTGACGATGCATATATATATATATATATATATGCTCAAATTAATTAAAAAGGACGGTTTATTGCTTTTTTACCACCTATTATATATAATATATATTATATTATTGTGTATGTATGTATGTACATACGTTTTATCAACAAATAAATGGTTATTATTAATAATAATAGGCCATATTCCGATCAGGTAGTTAGATTCGTCGGGCCGTTTTTGCATCACAAACCTGAAACTGTCCGACCCAAAATTAATTAGCTAGTATCGGGTTATTTAATTTAATTCGATAGAAATCATCATTTATTATCCGCGTGATGATTATTTAGTATCATTTTCGGGTCGGATCACTTTTAATTATTAAGTATCATTATTAGTATACGTGTGTTACTTCAAAATAACCCTAAACCCTAAACTTTAAACCCTAAACCCTAAACCCTAAACCCTAAACCCTTTTTTATATACTTCTATATATATATATATATATATATATATATAGTAGATGATCGCTATATATTGATCAAACATCAAAATATTGAACATCAATTCAAACACTTTAAACAACATTCTTTCTCATTGATTTCATTAGGAATAACCTAGATTTTATATTAAAGTACATTACATTCATCCGACATCAAATAAATAAAGATGTTAAATAATCCGGAACAATTCCGTTTAAGAGTAAAAAGCTTTTCTCACACTGCCACCAACAATCCGGAACAATATTGATGATACTGATGACTTCCGGATCATTAACCTCGTATTTTGCAATAACAGATTCAACGCCTGCAAGTACACGTCTTGCATGTGGAGATAAGGTAGGACGGGTACAGCTCAACATATCTCTTGCGGCATCCAACCTCCGAGTATAAGGCCGACGTGGGTAGCTAGAGGACGATGATGATGACGACGCTTGGTTGACAAGTCGGACTGCTTCACGCCTCTCAATCCAATAATCCCTTCGATGTTCAATGGATCCTTTAATAAATGGGTGATGATCAGCGGGAACTACGGCAAGAGCCTCCTCCTCATCTGCAATCAATTTTGTAAGGGTCGTCTCATCGTTGGGAAGGTTAACTGCTGCCATTGATGATATTAATTTTAGGGTAGTTATGTAATATTTAAAGGAGGGGTTTTGAGGCTGTATTTATAGAGGGGGTATGCTGCCATTGATGATGTTCAATGGATGCTTTAATCAATGCTGGTTCTGCTGTTGTTTATTCACGGGTTTGGACTGCAATATCTTTTAATTAAAAATAATAATATTGAGCAATAACAACGGGTATTGGTTAAAAACCCGTTGTTATTACTAACCACAACGGTTTTCGTGACCACAACCGTTGTGATAGAGTTACTGCATATTGCAGTAAGTGCATTGACTACATAGGAAATGTAACATACTGCATATTCAAAACCCGTTGTTATTACTAACCACAACGGTTTTCGTGACCACAACCGTTGTGATAGAGTTACTGCATATTGCAGTAAGTGCATTGACTACATAGGAAATGTAACGTACTGCATATTCACACATTACTCAATCAATAACGTACTGCATGCATGTGAATGTATAGTCGTTTTGGGATTTGTAAATGCATGTGAATCAATGCCTTCATGTGAACCAATGCATGCATGTGAATAAATAACTCCAATAAATAACTCTCTATAAATACAGCCTCAATACAAGCAGATTATCAACCACATACAAAATTCCCAACTCTAATCAATAACATATTTGCTAAACCATACAAAATTTCCCAGCCTCAATACTAACATCAACCATACAAAATGTCTGGAACTTTTACTAAACCATATGCTTGCATCATGAAAGAAATGCCTTCTCATATTAAAGGGTGGCTACGTTGTGTGTAAAAGCTACAAAAAACTCCGTGATACGCTTATTCGAAATGGCTACTTAATCAGGAAGATGTGGCCAAATTATCATCGCAGATACTTTACAGGGGTACTCGTTTTCGAGTTTGGGATGTCGGATGCTCATCGTGCGTCCGCATTCAAACTGGCAAGAATGTTTGACAAGGCCGGGCATGGGCGAAAAGATTTTATTGAGAGCACGGACCACCAGCCTGGGCCATATCTATGGGTGGCTTCCGAACATGACCGTCACCGTTGGCCAAATGGGGTCGACCTCGTTGAAGTGACCCAGGTAAAGCAGTGGGAAGGGTTGGCTCTGGCCGAGGCTGACCCGATTGATGCATATGCTCTAGCGGTGGCAGCTATCCGGAAGATTAACCCGGACTCAATTTAGTTTGTTGTTGTTGATTGGTTGTAGTTGTTTGGTTGTTTGGTTGTTGTTGTTTGGTTGTAGTTGTTTGTTGTTGTTTTGGCGCCATTTGTGTGTGGCGCCGTTTGAACTTATTATTTAATAATATTAATGTTGATACGTTAATTTGTTTTTTGACTTAAGTTTAGAAGTAATTAAACTAATTCAATTCAAAGCTATGCAATCGATAAAGCAAAATTAGAATTGAATGACATTCAGGAAATGACATTAACAAATTTGCTAATAAACGACATTGAATTGGTGAAAATAATAAACGACATTTAGGAAATGACATTCACAAATTCACAAATTCAAGATATAGTTCACAAATTCACAAATTCAAAAATAATAAGGGAGATGATGACAGAAAAATGATCGCTTTGTGATAGAGTTTTTGTGTTGCAGTACAGTCGTATTATTAGTGTGTGTTTCCTATCTACAAATATTGACAACGGTTATCATAAACAAACCGTTGTGATAGAGTAATGACTACGGTTATAGTATCATACCCGTTGTAATTAGTAAACACTATGACAACGGTTTGTGATTAATAACCGTGGTTATTACTAACCACAACGGGTATATTTACAACAACCGTTGTTGTTGCTTACGTTTATTTTTTTTTTTAATTATAATTATAAGAGACAACAATATCATAAGTACTATACACTGCAATAATAATCAGCAGAAACCAACAAAGACAGCAATATCATAAGCACTATACACAGCAATATCAGCAGAAACCAAAACATGGAGACTGTATAATGAATGACCAAAAGCTAAAAAATTTGGGAATCTTCAACAATGACCAAAGCTAACAAAAACTAAAGACAATACCACCTCAGGATTGGGGACGTTTCTTGCCCGACATAGTTTCTTCGTTAACCCAAATACCTTCACCATGATCATCACGCATATAGATGCTTTCAATGTTATCATGATCAGTGTCAACATTGTCGAAATAAGATACAGTGAAAGAGTGATCCATTCCCTCAAACACGACATCCTGATCATTATCCCCACCATTATCGGGTGCACCCCGTCTACTCCTTATAGATAGTACAACAGACCACTTCTTATCCATAGGATCGGTGACATAGAACACTTGTTTAGCTTGGGATGTCATTATGAAAGGATCATCCTTATTATTGACAACTTTATCCAAATTGACCAACGTAAATCCCATTTTATCCTTTCGAACACAATTGTTGTTGTTATCAACCCAGTTACATCGAAACAGAGGTATTGTGAAATCAATGTAATCTAATACCAATATTTCTTGAATAACACCATAATAAAGGCATTTTTCCCAAATAGGGTTTTTATCTTTCGAAGTAGCAAAGTGCATTGCCTCAAATTCAGAACTCACACCACTATTTTGCATTGTGCTCAACTCATCTTGCTCGCGGGTGTAAAAAGTATAACCATTAATAGCAAAACCGCTGAAAAAAGTGGCCCTGGCATTTGGACCTAACCCCAGACGTAGTAACCTAGGAGAGATGTCATCACCATACAAATTCTTATACTCCAAGACAACATTCCTAAACCACTCTCCAAATGTCTTCTTATGCTCGTTTGCAATCCACATCTCGCTCTTGTTTGGGTGATCGTATTTGAGCTCATCTTTGTGTTATTGAATATAAGGTTGCACCTCATCTTCGTTGTTTAGCACATACGTATGTGCTAAATGTAACATGTCACGTGCCACAATTTTTTCAACCCGGCCCCTAATACCTTTTCCGGTCATCCAGTCACTATGACGATTCTTTGGAACGCCAATTAACTCCTCAGGGGAGAGATGAGCGTAACAATATGCAAGAGCTTCGTCTAATATAGCACGTTCAGCAATACAACCTTCTGGACGATACCGATTAGATGTATAGTCCTTGTACACTTTTATCAATCTTTCGAAAGGATACTGGTATCTCAAGTACACGGGCCCAAGGTACAAAATCTCCCTAACCAAGGGAGTGGTCAGGTGAATCATGATAGTGAAGAAAGAGGGTGGAAAATACATTTCAAAATGACAAAGAGAGGTGACAACGAGGTCCTGCAATGAATCCGCATAATCGGGATCGATGACTTTATCGCATATGGACTGGAAGAAGAGACAGAATCTGGTAATAGCATATCGTACCTTTTCAGGTAAAATGGAGCGAATAGCCACGGATAGTAATTGTTGCATCAAAGTGTGGCAATCATGTGACTTTAACCCGGTGAGTTTTAGGTCTTGCATCGACACAAGGCTTTTGATGATGGACGAATAACCATGTGGCACTTTAATTCCATTCAAGCATGCACAAAACTCTTTTTTCTCATTCCGTGAAAGGGTATAAGCTGCTGGCGGTAAAATTGTACCATTACCTCTCTTCTGTGGTGCCAACTCTAGCCTATTACCCATCATTTGCATATCTTCCCTAGCTGCGGCGTTATCCTTTGTTTTACCGGGAACATTCAGGAGGGTATTGATAATATTATCACAGACATTTTTCTTAACGTGCATGAAATCGAGGCAATGCCTGACCTCCAGGTCAGGCCAATATGGAAGTTTATCAAAAAATATGGATCTTTTCTTATACCCACGAGTAGACAATTTAGAGCTGTTCTTCTTCCCATATTTTATCTCAATATGCTTTACTTTCTGATAAACTTCATGCCCACTCAAAATTCTAGGAGGTTGATGATGTTCTTGACGTCCATTAAATGCTTTCTGCTGCTTGCGATAACAATGGTCAGGATCCAAGCCCCTCCTATTTCCCAAATACACATAATTATGAGAACACTTCAAGTATTCAGACTCGATATCCTCCCCACACAATGGACATGCCTCTTTCCCATGCACCGTATGCCCAGAAAGGTCGCCATAAGCCGGATAGTCGGTTATTGTACACAATAACATCGCTCGCAAATTGAAAGTTTCATTCCTATATGCATCAAATACTTCTATCCCACTATCCCACAAAATTCGCAAATCATCTAAAAGAGGTTCCAAATAGACATCTATATTATTTCCAGGTTGTTTAGGGCCGGAAATTAACAACGACAATATCAAGTACTTTCTTTTCATGCACACATATGGAGGTAAGTTGTATATTGCCAACACTACTGGCCAAGTACTATGTTGGGTACTCATGTTTCCATGTGGGTTCATTCCATCAGTGGACAACGCTAGACGTAAGTTTCTAGGTTCAATGCCGAACTCGGGATACTTAGCGTCGAACGGTTTCCATTGCATACCATCTGCCGGGTGTCTTAGCTTCCCATCATTTATTCTTCCAGTTTCATGCCAAGTTAACATTTTTGAATCATTGCTAATCGCAAACATCCTTATGAATCTTGGTATCACTGGAAAATACCATAACACCTTAGCCGGGATCCCTTCCTTATCCTTATAACGCCACTCAAAACAAACCGGACAATTGGTTAAGTTTTGATATAATTGTCGATACAATACGCAATCATTTGGACATGCATGTATTTTCTCATATTTCATACCCACCCCTCTAATTAGTTTTTTAGCCTCATATGTCTTAACGGGAAGAACATTACCATCTGGAAGCATGTCGTTTATCAAGGCTAATAAACTAGTGAAACATGTGTCACTAACCCCATTTGCCACCTTGATATTATACAACTTCACCACAGCCGACATCTTTGTGTACTTACAACCAGGGTATAGAGGCGCTTCAGACTCACACAACTTCTTATACATGTTGTCAAGGTCATCCAAATTAATGTTTTCATCTTCAAAAGCATTTGATTCATCATCTTTTTCTTCATTATCTGTAGACCTAACATTCAACTCGTCTGCTTCCAACTCAACATACTCGGCAAACTCGGGATCATCAGTTATCCTTTCGTATACCTCAAGATCATCTTCTTCAAAATTATTATCTTCCTCTAATGATTCCCCATGAAAAATCCAACGGGTATAGGATCGACGAAAACTATACTTTTCTAGGTGAATTTTAACGTCCGGAATAGCCATATACCTAATATTACCACATCTTTCACAAGGGCATGGAATACTAGAAGAACCATTCAAATTGTTCGCAACGACTTCATAAAATTCAGCTAAACCATCCTTATCGTTTGGGTCACTCATATTCGCAGCATTCATCCAAGTTCGAGTCATTTATCTACATTCGTAGTATATATAGTAAGCCAAGTAATTCAGAAAATCCAACTAATTAAAACTAATTCAATAATAAGCCAACTAAT
>JAIUZE010011629.1:0-10547 GCA_022085475.1 Heliosperma pusillum | reverse complement strand
CAAGACCGACATTGTCTTGGTGATGCTATGGGTCTGACGCGTCAAACTCTTACTGATAGTCTGACCGTTTTCTCTAATGCCAAGATTACTTTGAAGCGGATGGGGCTTTGGTTGTGCGGGGAGTGTTTTAAAACTCATACTTTTCGCTCTAGGTGTCGGCATAGTCGTGGTGATATTGTTGCGCCTCCGGATTGTGGTGATGGTGTCGTTAACTTTATTATTCATGGTATCCCCAGACCTCCTGCTCCGTCTCCCTCGGTTCTTTCATCTGATGATGGGGTTGGGTTTGCTCAGTGGTCTATATCTTCTCTTGATCGTTTATTTTCTTTGGGTCTTCGCACTGTGAAATCTATTCCCCCTAAGTGTCGTCTTGGGTTTTCTCGGGTTTTGAAGGGGGCCTTGGTTGATGTGGCTGACTCTCCTGGTGACCTCTCTTGCTGGGTTCGTTTGCTTGTGTTGCCTATTTGTCTGCTTAAGACCTTCGCTCCTCGGAGTAATCTTGAGTGTAGGACGGCTGTTAGGCGACAGCGTCAGGAGGAGAGTATTACCAGGGCTATTCTTGCTTGGGGGGTGCCTGGAGGGGGGTTGCAGCTTTTACAGGAGTGTTTGGCTGAGGTTCCTCCTTCGTTTTGTGTGGTGGAGGATCTGGATTTGAGTGAGCAAAACCTCCGCCAGTGTCGGCGGAAGATTTGTGATGGTCATTATACTGCTGCTGTTAGAGTGCTTTCTTCCTCCGGCGTCGCCCCATACACTGATGCCACTCTTGGTGCTTTGCGTGAGAAGCATCATATCGCCCCATCTCCTTCATTGCCTCCTTTGCCTGTGGATCATCATTCTCTTGTTGCCTCTTCGGCAGTGGTTTTGGATATGATTCGTGGTTTCCCGCGTGACACTTCTTGCGGGAGGGATGGACTTCGTGCCCAACACCTTCTGGACTGTTTGAGTGGTGCTGCTGTGGCTGTCTCGGATGATTTGATCGCGTCTATTACTAGGGTGGTAAATCTTTTTCTGGAGGGCCGGTGCCCTGTAGCCCTTGGTGAGTACATTGCTAGTGCTCCGCTCACGCCGCTTGTTAAACCAGGCGGGGGTGTTCGCCCTATCGCTGTTGGCACTGTCTGGAGACGTCTTGTCTCTAAGGCTGGTGCTTGTCTGGTTGGTCCTTCGTTGTCTGCGTATTTTGCTGGCCTTCAGTTTGGGGTTGGGGTGTCCGGTGGAGGAGAGGCTATCTTGCATGCCTTGAACCGGCTCATTGAGGCCCGTGGTGGTGATGTGGGACTGTCTATGTTGCTAGTTGATTTCCAAAATGCTTTCAATCTTGTTGATCGTGTGACTATGCTTCAGGAAGTCCGCCGTCGTTGTCCGGTTCTTTCCCGTTGGGTGGAGTTTTGTTACTCTAGCCCTGCCCGTCTTTATTATGGGGAGCATTGTTTGTGGTCTTGTCAGGGTGTCCAGCAGGGTGATCCTTTAGGGCCGTTGCTTTTTGCTTTGGTTTTGCATCCCCTAGTGTGCAACATCCGGGATTCCTTTGATCTTACTTTGCAAGCGTGGTATTTGGATGATGGCACCATTGTTGGGGACACTTTAGAGGTGGGGAGAGTTTTGGATTTGATTATGACAGATGGGCCTCGTTTCGGTCTCCATCTTAATGTGGCTAAGACTGAGGTCTTTTGGCCTATTGAGGATCCTCGGAGTCGGCTACCCGGTGTTTTCCCCCCTTCTATTGCTCGGCCCTTGCGTGGTGTCTCTGTTTTGGGTGGACCTGTCAGTACTTGTCCCATTTTTGGCAGTGAGCTTGTGGCGAGGAGAGTGACTAAGACCGTTGAGCTTATGGACTTAGTCGAGAGGATTGAGGACCCGCAATGTGAGTTGCTTCTTCTTCGGGCCTGTACTGGTATTTCTAAACTCTATTTTTCCCTCCGTACTTGCTCCCCGGGGGTCTTTGGGTCTGTCCATCTTCGCTTTGATGCAGCGCTTCGTTCTAGCTTGGAACGTATTGTCACCGCGTCTGGGCCTGGTTTTGGGGATTGCCAGTGGCGCCTTGCCACTTTCCCTTTTCATCTGGGTGGGCTCGGTGTTTATGCTGCCGGGGATGTTTTTCATTATGCTTTTCTAGCGTCCCGTTTGCAGTCTGCTGATTTGCAGGCTAAGCTACTTCGGTCTTCAGGTATTGTGGATTCTGGTCCTACTTTCGACGATGCCTTGGGGGTGTTCTCTGAGACTACAGGTTCTTCCTTTTTACGTGATCCTAGTGAAATCGCTGCCCCTAAACTTATGAAGAAACTGGCAGATATATATTTTGCGAGGATTGTTGCTACTGCGGAATCTGTATTCTCTTTGACGCCGCGTCAGCTTGCGTTATGGAAGTCTCAGCAGGGTGCCCACGCCTCTGATTGGTTGCGCGCGGTTCCTATCTCTGGGTTGGGTCAGACTATGAACCGGAGGACTTACCGTAGTGTGCTGGGGTATCGCCTTGGTGTCCCGTGATTCACGGTATCTAGGCCTTGTCCTGCTTGCTCTCGGGTTTTTGCTGATGATGTGTATGGGGACCACGCTGTTTCTTGTACTGGTACTGTGGGGGTTAAGCATCGGCATAACCTCGTTCGTGACACCTTATTCGACATTTGCTATAGGTCTGGTATTTTTTCGGGCAAGGAGGTTGATATCGGTTTGGTTGACGGGCATGGCGGGTCTCTTCGTCCGGCGGATTTGCTACTTTATTCGTGGGACAGAGGGCGTGATGTGTGTGTTGATTTGACAGGGTCTTCCCCCTTGACTCAGACTGGGATGTCTGATTTTGTGCAGGGACGGGTTGTTGCTGATGCTGCTCAGCGCAAATGTACTAAGTATAGGGATTTATGCGCGACTGCTGGCTATGGTTTCCTACCTTTCTCTTTCTCTTCGCTTGGGGAGCTGGGCTCGGATGCTGTTGACTTGCTCAAGCGGATCCAGAAGTTCTCGGTATCTCAGGATGTTGGGGCTCGGGTGGCCGCTTATATCTTTACTAGGATTAGCTTTGCTATAGCTAAGGGGGTGGGGGCCCAGATTGTCTCTCGGCTCCCCACCAACTTCATGTAAACTTTTCATTTTATTTTATTTTAATGAAAGCTGCGCGCATCTTATAATAATAACAATAATAATAACAATAATAATAACAATAATAATAATAACAATAATAATAATAATAATAATAATAATAATAATTATCTCTCGGCTAAGGGGGTGGGGGCCCAGATTGTCTCTCGGCTCCCCGCCAACTTCATGTAAACTATTCATTTTATTTTAATGAAAGCTGCGCGCATAATAATAATAAAAAAAAAAAAATAATAATAATAATAATAATAATAATAATAATATTAAGCATCGGCATAACCTCGTCCGTGACACCTTATTCGACATCTGCTATAGATCTGATATTTCTACGGGAAAGAAGGAGGTGGATATCGGTTTAGTTGACGGACAGGGCGGCTCTCTTCGTCCTGCGGATTTGCTGCTCTATTCTTGGGACAGAGGACGTGACGTGTGTGTTGATTTAACTGGGTCCTCTCCCTTGACACAGACTGGGATGACCGATTTTGTGCCGGGACGGGTTGTTACTGATGCTGCGCAGCGCAAGTGTGCTAAGTATAAGGAGTTGTGCGAGGCTGCTGGATACGGTTTCCTACCCTTCTCTTTCTCTTCGCTTGGGGAGTTGGGTTCGGATGCTGTCGACTTGCTGAAGCGGATCAAGAAATTCTCGGTATCTCAGGATGCTGGGGCTCGGGTGGCCGCTTATATCTTTACTAGACTTAGTTTTTCTATAGCTAAGGGGGTGGGGGCCCAGATTGTCTCTCGGCCCCCACCAATTTCTTGTAAACTTTTCATTTTCTATTAATGAAAGCTGCGCGCGTTATTATAAAAAAAAAAAAAAAAAAAAAAAAAAAAAAAAAAAATAATAATAATAATAATAATAATAATAATAATAATTAAAGTATTTAAATATAATGTTCTAATCGATAATTTCACGGGTGGGTGACAATCACACCCCCCTTTAAAACGTTTCACAATCGAAAACTGAAGCGAAAGAACGATACCTAATCGACTAAACTCGGGTGGAGGGGTAATTGTGTGACAACCCTCCGAATGAGGAAATAATAAACAAAACAAGCAGTGAATTATATTGCGGAAATAGGTGTTTTTAAAAACTTTTTACATGCAATTTAAAATAAACGAGGGGAGTGTCAAAAGCTTACAAACTAAGTGCGGAAAATAACAAAGAGCCGGAGCTCTCTCAAAATGTTAACAAAGAAAAGTTGTTTAGCAAGAGCTAAAATCGTCTAGGGTTAACTTCCAGGGAACAACGCCGCTAGCTCACCACCCGAACCCCAAACACATCATATCCAAAAGGCATCCAAATCAAGCAACCTGATTCCATTCATGAAAAACATGAACGCCACAATCAGTGGGGAGTAACTCCGGGTTCTCCCAGCCATATCACCTTAAACGTACATATAGGAAATACAAAAGTAAAATCATGCATATATAGATATACATGTGAGTTACGATAAGAATAGATAGGCAATCCAATATATAATGATAAGATCATGTGGAAATCCAATCCGAAACCATCATGTTATTCAAAGACTCGGGGAAGACACTCTTAGGCAACCGAATACGCTCACTAGGGCTTGCATTTCACCGTTAGCGGTATAAGAGTGATAAGATTGAGACTCGACAGACAAACCAAGTCAAGTCATGCGATGATTACATAATCAACATAGTTATCATCCATTACGAACAAAGGGACATTGACGGTGTCCAATCGTGTGCATATGCCAGGAACAATATCATGGAAATCACGCAGCCAAACGACGACACAAGACGACATCTCTCCGGTACATGAAACGCTACTAGCATCGTTTGACATGGCAAAGTATGATTATATAGGCATCCAGGGATAATTTCCCTGAACTCATACGCCGATGCTTACAATTTCGCCTCCTTATCGACACCATTTCCTCTGGTAGGCCGACGCTAATAAATACCGGGGTCCAGTCTAAACCTGGCCAGATTCTCGGAATCACATTTTCCGATTCGATATGCGATCACGTTTCGCACCCAAGACTCGGGCTTAAATAATAATAAATGCCGAGTACCCACATTCTCGGTAGATCAATTCACGAAAGAGGCGGGAAACGAGCTCAAGCCTCATAACATGCGGTACGCTACATGCAAATAACACCACCTCGCAAGTACACAACATTTGACGGCCGGGTCGAACAACGCATAGCGTTCAACTCCCAACAACGTCGTCGTATGCCCACTACACATGCATTCAAGCAGTAGGATACCTCTCCATTCCGACATTCCAGCCTTACGAACGGGAAGGTAGCCAAGGGAATGAGAGTACAAAGCACAAGACAAAATAGTTCTCAAACCGTAACATTTGTAAAAACCGACTCAAAGTGGGAACATATCGAAAACCGTCACAAAACATGTGATACATGCGAATGAGATATCATACATCCAAAACATGAATCAATACATGATACCAAAACATTAGACCAAGTTTAAGAAGCATAATAAATAAGAAACATAGATAACTCTCCAAAACAACAAGTTTGGAAACTAACTTACACAAGGGTTCACTTAAAACTGTCATAACTAGAGTTCTATATATGGGAATGCAGAAATTCTAAGTCGAGGTGATAGCTTATCCTCTTACGGTTCCAACGAGTGGTCACAAGCCCAAAACACGTAAGTAACGAAGGAGATATGAGCATTCTATCAAAAAGGGTCGGGGCTGTGAATTTGCCCGAATCCACCCGAGAACAACAACACTATTTCTATCATTTCCAATTTTCAGAATTCACTTCTATCAACTTATCAACCAATCAATATTCATCATCAACCATCAGCAACTAACAACAATCATCCTCAAAATCATAATTTCTAAGCTTTCTAATTGTATTCCAAAAACGAATTCTAACATGGAAATCATGTAAAACACGTAAATGATACCGAGTAACCCTTCACCGTTACCTTTACGCGTCTTTAAACGGTTACTAAGCTTTCATAGTAGTCTCCACCTACAATTAGGCAATATAAGATGAATATACTTCACCTTGAGAAAGACGGATAATTTAAAAAGCGAGAAAGACTGTAATTTTATTACCAATACGGATAGAGGAAGCTAAGAGGGGAAGAATAAGACGAACTTACGTGAATTCCGTCAAAGAACGAATGCGGTATGATGATTTTAAAATCGGATCAAAGAGGGTTTTAGGTTTTGGTGGTTTGATGAGGAAGAAGGAGTAAGTGGAAAATGAGGAAAAATAGGTTATGAGGGAGTATAAGTAAAGGGTGAGTCGGAAAGTCAACAAAATTCAAAGACGGCTTAAAAGTCAAGAAAATTCAAAGACGACTTAAAATTCAAGAAAAGTCAAAGACGACTTAAAATTCAAGAAAAGTTAAAGACGACTTAAAATTCAAGAAAAGTCAAAGACGACTTAAAATTCAAGAAAAGTCAAAGACGACTCAAAAGTCAACAAAAGTCAAAAACGACTCAAAAGTCAAGAAAAGTCAAACTCGACTCAAAAGTCAAGAAACGTCAAACTCGACTCAAAAGTCAAGAAAAGTCAAACTCGTCTTAAGACGGGATTTTCATGGAATCTCGCAGAAATTCCAAATACGAACTCGGAAATTCTAAATTCGACTCGAAACTTAAAATTATAAATTAAAACTTAATTTTGCTGAAAAGATTTCGTAAAATATTTCTACTAGAAAAATAGGGTACATTTCCGGGTGTTACAATCACCCCTCCTTTTAAAAAGTTTCGTCCTCGAAACTTGAGAGTAGAAAAGACAAGTTATAAGGACCAATTCGTTTTCTCCAAATTGGTATTCAAAACATTTTCAAGGAAATGTATTTCAAAAGCATGACATTTTCCAAAAAGGTATAGAAAAAGTTTTCGAAAGTAACTCTCTTTTTCTGTGGAACGAAATTGTTCTTGTCGTGCACACAAGAACACCAGCATTCCAAAGTAAAGACAAGATTAAAATTAAATCATACGTTGATAAGTGCAGAACCAATCATTAGACGTCTCAAATAACAAGTTCTAGCATCCAACCAAACGCAAAATCCAGTATAAGAGCAACCTAAATCCATTTTCGAAAAATGAAGGTAGAAATTTCATTTCTAAAACTCTTTTAAAAGGATAAATGTGAAATCCATCGTGAAAATTTGAAAATTTTCTAAATTCGTACACTCAAGACAACCAAGCATTTCACACACATAAAAGTAATTTGAACATCAAACTCACAATCATGGTAATAAAAGATAAACACAACGAGTAAAAGAAACAAGAAGGCTTATCGAAACGAGTAATAGCGGAAAGAAGGACAATGTCCAAAGAATAACAAATTGAAGAAGCGTCAATTTGAAAGGCAAAGGGAGAAATGAACGACAAAGCAATTGCTCAAAAGGGAAAGAAAGCCTAAGAACCAAACACTCCACTCAAATATGAAAGTCATCATAGTCAATTTCTCGGGCATTTTCGCCAAACCCAAATTATAGCCACATCATTCTAAGGGCTTATCCAATGAACATCACAAACATCGTTAATAAGCTAGTCCTCAAAAGAATGTAACTCATCTCGGTCATACCTTAACCGCTTTCAATCATTAGATTCTACAAAATCCTTAACAATCATCAGGTCAAACTACGAACACGAATATCTAGTATCCAACTAGCATTAACTAAGGTCTATCGACAAGGGAAAATCCACAATTAAATAATCCACATGAAAGATTCCTAAATGTATTCGAACATCCCTAGTCCAGTCAATTATTACACTCGAATCCACAAGCATAAATAATTATATCGAGAAAAGCATAATTACCACCAATCATAAGATGAATGGGCTCACCATTCCAATTCTTCGATTCAAAGTACTTCAAGGCTTAATATCCTAAACTTAAAGAAATTTCTCTTTTACAAACCATCAAAACCTCAAGAGAGAGCAATTACAAATTCCAAGTCCTATATGGCCAAGGACATGGCGATGATACAACTATTCAAATCATCCAGCTCAACTATAACTCAAGATGCATCGATCTTCACTTATGAAAATATTCCGCAAAATATGGTGACCAGTCTTAATTACCAAAGCAAAGTCTCTTTTAGAATCCAACATTTACAGACATCTAATCCCCAAATGGTCTCCAAGGTAACTATTCCAATATCTCGAAACACCGAACTATTATCATGATCCACTCAATTCTCAAAATACCACTACAATACCAAACTCCAAATCTAAAACCACTACGAGAGGATATATTATCACTATTAGGATTCATCCTAGAGCTTAAGTCCTATTTCCCATGATCAAATACAACATGAAATGGACTCAATCCAAAGACATATATTCTAACTAAAGAATCCCAAAATAAATGACATTGATTCTCTAAGCCAAACAAACGAGACATCCAATCCACTAGAGGAAAGATGAAGCAGCAACGAGATAGAAAACGATAAGGATCTCAAAGAGAACACGGGAATAAATAAGGCACGAGATTACAAGAGAGGAGCGCTGAAAATAACGAGGTCAAGAAAGAGACAAAGCAGATAGTAGAGTTATGAAGATATCTAAGTAAGAAAGAAAGTACGAGCTTGTAATTTCTTAAAGATCAATCTTGACAAAAACATTCAAGAAGGGAAATGAAAAGGAATGATAGCACGAGTAAGGGTTTAAGATTTAATCCACAAAGTTTCTCCTTTCAGACTTAGGGTGATAGTAAAGCAACTCATCCCAAACAAAGGTCTCTTACAAGGGACCATCGTACCCCGTACAATCATCAAAGTAAGGTACACCTAGATTTGATAAATCGATTCCAACCCAATTCATCCATCCTTTCATATCACACGGATTCCCAATTGCGGAATTGTAAATCAAGTATAATAACATTCCTTTAGCTCAAATATTCAACACAACCTCAAAGGTTTCTTTAATTGAAGGACTAACAAATACTCTCTTATACTCAGTCATTTTCAAGTCTATAGCCCACGAGTTCATTATTATCAAAGTACAACATCAAGCCAAACATCATCATTAACATCCCAAGGTATTTCCATCCTAGATCACAACATCGAATCTCTCTCATATCTAAAATCCTCAAGTAATATGGTTCAACTTACAACGAAACCTTACTACTCCAAACGAGTCTCCGATACCATAAGATAAGATCATATCTTTAAATCCAAGAACTATAGCCAAATGCTTTTACACCAAGCCTATACTCACAAACACACAATAGGAAGCCATGCACAAGAAGTCGCTTAACCTCAAAAGTATTTCGCACCTCAAGATATCATTTAAAGCTTCTCATTTACACCACTTATACATATCATAAGCATGGTCTTCAAAACAATAATAACCTTCTAAGTCCAAAAGACTAACTTACTAATTGAGTTAAGAAGTCATAGCCAACTCATTCGACCTTACACCATCGAATATCATGAACTATTTACACATTAGTCATGCCAAGCATCAAGCATTAAAATCATCAAACTTATCTTACTACCTTTCCTTAGAGTTACAACCAATCATCAATATAGGGTGAATTTAGATCTACACTATTTTCCTCAAATCACAAATCATTCTAACCAACACTAATATTCCACAAAGTTCAAAGATCTTCCGACCAAGTACAATATACCACAAACAAAAGGGTATGACATCCATAAAAATGTTACAAGAGGAAGGTAAGGATACCAATGGTAAGAGGGAGGAACTATCAAGAGTAATTTCCAAGAGGCAAACAAGTTGGAAAAAAAAAGAAGTGCATAGATAGAAGGAAGAGAGCATAATACAATAAGGACGAGAGAATTCAAAGATGAGGAAGAAATACAATTCAAATAGGCTAGTAAATCTTCAAATCTCCGGTAGAGGATACTTCTTCTAGGTAACACAATGATCCACCTTAAGACGGTAGATACAAACAAACATAACATCACTCAACACAATCAACAAACAAGTTAGAACCTAACAAACATCAAGTACACCAAGAATACCAAGTAAAGTCCTTAAGTCTACCCATCTCTCCTTTATTATTTCAAGGTCAAGTAGTTTAAGTTAAAATTAGGGTTTCACGTGTGTGCGTCGGGAGCGATAAAGCTCTGATACCAACTGTGACAACCCTCGCGAATGCGGAAATAATAAACAAACAAGCATGTGAATTATATTGCGGAAATAGGTAGTTTTTAAAAACTTTTATACATGCAAGTTAAATAAAACGAGTAGTGTCAAAATATTACAACTAAGTGCGGAAAATAACAAAGAGACGGAGTCTCTCAAAATGTTAACAAAGAACAAGTGTTTAGCAAATAAGCTAAAATCGTCTAGAGGTTACTCTTCCAGGGACAACGCCCGCTAGCTCACACCCGAACCCCAAAACATCATATCCAAAAAGGCATCCAAGCAAGCCACCTGTTCATTCATGAAAAACATGAACGCCACAGTCAGTGGGGAGTAACTCCGGGTTCTCCCAAGCCATATCACATTATAAACGTAC
>JAIUZE010011625.1:0-15353 GCA_022085475.1 Heliosperma pusillum | reverse complement strand
CAATGTATGGGTTCGTGAATGGATGATAATATGTTGGATTCTTTGTGATCATCGCCTGACTTGGCATGGTTTGTTTGTCGAGTCTCAATCTTATCAAACTTATACCGCTAACGGTGAGATGCAAGCCCTAGTGAGCGTATTCGGTTGCCTAAGAGTGTCTTCCCCGAGTTTTTGAATAACATGATGGATTCGGATTTGTATTCCATATGCTCTTATCATTATTTACCGAATTGCCTATCTATCTTATTGTAACTCACATGTATATCTATATATGCATGATTTTACTTTTGTATTTCCTTATATGTACGTTTAATGTGATATGGCTGGGAGAACCCGGAGTTACTCCCCACTGATTGTGGCGTTCATGTTTTTCATGAATGAACAGGTTGCTTGCATGGTTGGTTTTTGCTTGACATTTTGGGTTCGGGTGTTAGCTAGCGGGCGTTGTCCCTGGAAGTTTCACCTCTAGACGATTTTAGCTAGTTTTGCTAAACACTTGTTCTTTGCTAACATTATGAGAGACCCCGTCTCTTTGTTGTATTTCCGCACTTAGTTTGTAATATTTTGACACTCCTCGTTTTATCTATCTTGCATGTATAAAAGTTTTTATAACTTCATATTTCCGCATATTATTTCACATGCTTGTATGTTTTATATTTCCGCATTCGCGAGGGTTGTCACATATAATTGACTAATAAACTTAAGTGGAATGAGTTCTTAACTCAATTTCTAATAAATAACTCTCGTAACTAAACGTACATATCAAATATATGTAATGCCCTATTTAAACCGTATCGTATACAAATAATTAGTATTCTATTTGGGTGTCATCCTATAGGTGTGACCTAAAGGGATCAGTTGATCACCGCCGTCATACGACAATAACGTCAAACTCTAGTCAGCCGAGCGTTACCGATTTACGTTAATCAACTGACGTGGAGTATCAAAATATACTAATCATGCCACGTATATTCCAAATGAGATTTAATATATAAATGCACTATTGTGGAGGACACTTACTCCAACAATCTCCCACTTGTCCGATACAAGTTGTGCATGTAGCGACACTATTCTGGAGGACTCCTACTCCAACAATATCTCTCACTTGTCTCGACAAGTTGTGTGCTACCGATTCTCTTGTCTCTTTTGTGTTCAACTCCCAACAACGTCGTCGTATGCCCACTAACACATGCATTTAAGCAGTAGGATACCTCCCTGTTCCGACATTCCAGCCTTACGAACGTGGAATGAGTTCCTAACTCAATTTCCACTAACTAACTCACATAACTAAACGTATATCAAATATACGCAAGAGACTAATTAAACTGTACCAGATACAAATAATTAGTATTCTATTTGGGTCTCATCCTATAGGTGTGACCTAAAGGGATCAGTTGATTACCGCCGTCATACGACAATAACGTCAAACTCTAGTCAGCCGAGCGTTACCGATTTACGTTAATCAACTGACGTGGAGTATCAAAATATACTAATCATGTCACGTATATTCCAAATGAGATTTATTATATAAATGCACTATTGGCCTAGGACAAAAACCAAAGTCAATCGGAAACTACACCGACTCAGGTAAATGGTCGCCAGTCTAAAGAATCGACTCATGGGAATAAAATAGAAATCCCCGCCACGACCAGGCTTCAACAATTTTGATAAGGGAGTCTATTATGATCACTGCCCGACAGAGTGTCTCTACAGTCTGCCTAGGTAAACGACCAGTCATCTCCATGACCCCATGGTGCTGAACCAACCATCGATCGACTTACAATCTAGTCACTTTGAGACGTCACCTCAAATGAATGACCAGGGACAAAACACCAAGTTCATCCTGTTTACTTGAATTGGGTTCAACCTTTCTTTCAACCAATTCGGATAAACAAAGTATTAAAATTTAGTCAAACTAAATAAGGAGTTTTAATGAAACTCTAACAATGAATGCGATTATCTAATATTTGGAAAAATTGATACGCTATCAATAATTTAATATCTCATAATCTCCAGCAATTCAGGTACATATTTCAATCCCCATTGAAATGACATGACTATCATGTTCATCCTGCAAAAGGCATGGCTAATGGATTAGCAATACTTGCATCTTTCCCATCTTTCTGATTGCTATTTCTCTTTGTCTACGTAATCTCATATTACACAAAACTTCCTGAGTACTTGTCTAGATTTGAATCTAGACTTAGGACTCTTGGCCTAAAGGTAGCTCCCACTATTTTACCAGTATCATGGGATAGGATATTCAACTATAGGAACTACTTCTAGTCCCTCCAATGCTGTCGAATCCAAGCTACTTTCATATGCATCATCATACGATGCAATGTACTCCATTTCCGTTGTGAAATCCGCAATGATAAACTGCCTGGAACATTTCCATCAGATACATGACATTTATATTTGGAAATGTCACTCCTACTTGGCTGTGAAATCCGCAATGATAAACTCACTGTAAACTCCAAACATATGGAACATATCTTTAGTCCTTCGCAAGTAGTTAAGGATGTTCTTTATGGCTATCAAATGACTCTCACTTGGTTTTGATTGCAAATGATTCGTCATGCTCAAAGCATGCGAAATGTCGGATTGAGTATACATCACAGCGTATATAATTGATCCTGCAGCGGAAGCAAAAAGGAATCAATTATTATGTGTTCAACCTTTTTGAACTAGTCAAAGATCTTATCAATATAAGAATTTTGACTCAACGCTAATATACTTTTAGATTTATCTTCATAAATCCAGATATCTAAGAGATGTATTCTACTTCTCCAAAATCTTCCATCATCTAAAGTGATCAATATGTCTCCACATATAAGACTGATGAAAACCACATTACTCCCACTAAACTTCATGTATAAACATAATTCCTCGAGATATCTAGAAATATTTTATGACATGATTGACACACTAATTCCAACTCTTTAGTGCTTACTTCAGACTTTCTCTTAAATTTTCACATTGTCTTAGGATTGATTGGATCTATCAACCTCTTCTAGAATCGCATTCAAGAAGGCGGTTCTTGAGATCCAATTGCCATCATACTATTATGATATGCTTTAATCGTTAAGTATATTCGAATGGATCTAAGAATTAAGGTTGGTGCAAAACTCTTTGCCTACCAATTTATCTTTGAAATCATTTTAATGTTCATCGATGCAAATTTCGATCTTAAAAATCAATTTACATTGAAGAGGTCGTACTTCTTCAAGTAAAATTTACCAGGTCACATACCTGACCATCATGCATGGAGTCCATTACAAATCGCATGACTCTAAGCCATAGCAAGAAGTTGGGACTAGAAACAGTCTTTTATAAGTCACATATTAGAATTCATCACTATTAAGGAGTGATAAAATTCCACATGACCTCTTAGGTTCCGAAGAAAGAACTACTGAACAAGCAATGAAGAAACTTTTTCCGGACCATATGCTCCGTTTGTGGCTCTTGAAACATTTTCTCCCACTCTGTCTTATCAAGAAATAATCGTATTTTTATTGAAAGACAGTATCACGAGCTACAAACGCTTTGTTCTCGTGGTCAATGTAGGATTATTGAGCACTTGTTTCATTCGGATAACTAATAAATTAGGTACGCTACCTATCCATATCGTATATGAAATAAAATCCGACTGTTTTAAATGTGTTTTGATATGGTGGGAAAAGAAATAACAGACAAAATAATAAAAGCCCAAAGTTAGTCAAGTGGCTCAGTGTGACTTGACAAAGACAAAACCATATCGTATAAGGTTCTGTTTCTCTATGCAACAACACCTTATCTCATAATGTGTGTTAGAGAAGTTAACTCGTGAAACTATTTCACAATATTTTTGGTGAACATCAAAGTCAATACTTAGATATTTATAGTTACGATTTAGTCGTAAGTCCTCTATCTAATATTCGTGCGTGGTGGTTAACTACTTCACATTGAAGCTCTTTGAACTTTTCAAAGATTTCTCTTAGCACCTCATTAAGTAGAATCAAACACAATATCTACTTAAGTCGTCGGTAAATAAAGTGAAGTAGTCATTACCATCTCTAGTTGTGTATGTTATTGGACTACACATGTAATATGGTCAATAACTCACTAGTTCGATTTCCTTTTCAATAAAAAGGGCACGAATCATCTTGCCTTGAATACAAGATTCGCACACACCATAAGATTCAAAATCAAATGTTTTAGGGATACTAGTCATGACTAGCCTTTTAATGTGCTGCACAGTCCAGAATCAAGATTAGATCTGGGTCACCAATTTTGAGCCTTTTACAATCAATATGACAAGTAATTTCTAGTTTAGGTCAAGAATATAATTACCTTTGATTGGTATGGGATAACCATTGACCAAGTATAGGCATAAAAAGATACAACGCTTGTTCTATTCACAAAAGTGAAACACTTGTGTCGTACACTAAAGTGGATACTATATTCTTTATTTAGAGGTCATGTACATAATAACGTTTATTAAAGTATACCTCTAAATTCAAAACTAGATTGATCACATTATAACTTTTATATGTCTCTATAGAAATAAAAACTAAAATAGTTCTATTTCCCTTGTAGGTCGACATTTAATCATGGTTAGTCGTCGCACGATTTATTATATGCATTGAATACATTGATGAAAACCATAATGGGTATCTAATACCCAAAAATTGCATTAAGCAAAATAAATGTCGATCATATAGATATTATGGATGAAAGTACCTTTAGGTGTAGTACACCCAATTTCTTTTTTTTTTTTTTCCAAAAACTTGGGACAAATTCTTTTCTAGTGTCCTACACTGTAATAATAAAATCATCAAAAGTTGGGTTCGACACCTTGCTTGGTTTTTGACTTTACTATTCGAAATAGTCTTGCCTTTTTCCCTCGCCTTGTGTCAACATCGTGCCAACCTACTCTTGAACCTCGTCCTATTCTTAACAATCAAGAATAAAACATCTTTCTTAGAGCTCCCACTCACTTTCATGAACCTCTACTTAGACAAGTAGATTAGAATTATTATGAAGACCATTCTTCATTTCATTCATGGTTTTACCTTCAAAGGATAAACCTTTCATGAAGTGACTACGGTATTTGGTTTTTCACGATTTTAAATAAATCAAGAAACCTAGTCGTCCCAACTAATTTGGCTTCTTTTGAGGTAAGCCTCGATAAAGAGCATTATGACGACATACCAAAAATACTAATATTTTCGTTGGAGCGAAAAGATTGATGTACCATTGTTATGAGAAGATATCACTAAAAATCTAAACGTTTTTGACTAAGTGTGACTTATTCATATACTCTTCATAAGAGACATTTGCAATGATGAATATGAGGATCAAAAGATAAAATTCATTTTGTCATTAGCTACGGTGGTTTAAACGGAGATCGCAATCAAAATGCTACCGTATAAAATAATGGAAACTCCTTTCCACGATTGAACGGATTTACAAGTTCGTAGAAGGATAAAATGTTTGTCATTTGCGCGTATAAAATAAATATCAACGGAAAATAAACATTCATTTCTTATATATAATTCACTTTTAAAACAATTTTAACAAGTCACTCATATAATGACCCCTCACGAAATTATATAAGAGATTCCAAGACTCATCTTTAGATAAAAATAGTCATCGTATGCTACCTTTATCTAAAAATGGTAGGTCAATACTTGACTAATTCTACCCTTAGAACTCTTGGTTGACGGATTTCAACTAAATCAATCTCCTAGTCCCAAGATAACGCTTATCTCGTTGAGTCCAATCCAATTTTAGCTTGTGATCGTATCACCCTACTTACCCGAGGTAAAAAGGGACCCACGAGCGTGGTAGCCCTAATGAACACGGGATTCATAGGTGTTACTAATTGGTAAGGCTAATCTCAATTTTTTATGTCATGTGAGAGGTCTTGTCAATTTAGTTATTAATTCTCTATAAGCGAACTAAGTCGGTGAATTTTGAATAACTTTGAATTGACAATCGAGAAATAAAATGCATGTCGGCGATTTTCGCATGAGCAGAAAATATAAATCAAGCAAATAATAAATCCTAGTATGGCCACCTAGCTAATCCAATTAACTAGACGATTACAAAATCGGAAACCAACTCCTTGGCCCCTTGCCTTTTCATGGAACAAGCATAAAAAAGGCACCGTCTTTTGGAACACCGACTTCGGGAATCTCCGTAATGGAAATTTTCATAATAATTAATTACAAAAAGATACAAATAAAATTCCTATTATACATTTGATCTAAAAATGAAATTAAATTATTACAAACGGCGATAGGAGATCGCAATTAAAATTACAACCGAATCGGTATTCCCTTACATTACGGGTAATACCGATTAAAATAATCTAGGCCATACTAGGTACAACTTGCATTAAAAATTAAATAAATGACATTCATTCATTCAACAATAACAACATAAATAAAGTGCTGTAAAAATCATGCCAAAATCGCCCTTAATACTTATCATGCTCATTCTAGCTCGGTTTTATGAATTTTATCGATTTTTAACCATTAAAAATCAATAATCAACACTTAAATCGTATTTAAGCTCAAACTAATTATCTAAAATGATTTAGAACTCAAAACTAGTCCCCACTAACTTTGTTTGTATTTAATTAGTTCGAATTGATCGTATTTGCTAAATATAGAGATTTAATCATAACATTTATGAAATAAACTCAAAATAAAATATAAAACTCATAAAAGTTTGAAACCAAAAATTTTTTACATTCTGGAACATTTCCAGGAACTCTAAAAATAAGAAAAATTTGCCCAAAAATTTTGAATAAATGTTATGAAGAAATAACTTAGTATTCAACGGTTTTATCAAATAAAAACTATTAAATATAGTAAAACAGTGAAAAAAATTGTAAAATTTCACCAAGATGATATTAATCAGATTATGAAATGTACCAAAAATTTTCAGGACCAGAAAAGGACGTTTAAATTTTATGAACATAATAATCTCACTTTATTGACTTTTATCTCATAAAAATCAATTATCATGCAAAACTTAATTAAAAGTCACGAAATTTTACATACAGTATGTACAACATGCATGTGAGATCGTATAAAAATATCATGGCCAGAGTCAACATGCAACTTTTTTTAGTTAACTTTTAACATAAAACATGCATATTAACATGATTTAAAGGCCACAAATCAAAATAAATAGCAAATTAATCCCTAAAACCACCAAATTTGACCACAACCATTTTGAGGTCAGTAGGTATGCATGCAAATCAAAAAATTCGTGCAAACCAATTTTTAACACAAATTTTCAATTTTACCCAAGTTATCGTATAACTTGATTTTAGTGCTTAAAATCAACATGCATGTAACAATTGAGCTCTGATACCACATGAAAGTCCTAGACCTCTAATAAGACTCCTCTAATTAGTTCATTAAATTACATTAACTTAATGATTTAGGATCTAGTTATCATGCATGCAAATATAAAAGCATACAAGAAAAGATAAGACGAAAACATCCTTACATTGAGATTTTTCGGTTCTATATGGGCACAATAAGAACTCCTTAAGTGGATTTTTCGGTTCATATATCGTATTAAAATAAGACGTAAAATTTATTCAGTCATTTATCGTATAATTGACTAATAAATTTAAGTGGAATGAGTTCTTAACTCAATTTCCAATAAATAACTCTCGTAACTAAACGTACATATCAAATATATGTAATGCCCTAATTAAACTATATCGTATACAAATAATTAGTATTCTATTTGGGTGTCATCCTATAGGTGTGACCTAAAGGGATCAGTTGATCACCGCCGTCATACGACAATAACGTCAAACTCTAGTCAGCCGAGCGTTACCGATTTACGTTAATCAACTGACGTGGAGTATCAAAATATACTAATCATGCCACGTATATTCCAAATGAGATTTATTATACAAATGCACTATTGTGGAGGACACTTACTCCAACAGCCCTTTCCCTTCTTATGCCAACCTACACCTTATTTTGTTGATTGTGAGTTTGAAAGTTTCAACTTTGATGAAAATGTGTGGTTGAGTGAACCAAGTTGTCTTGGCTTATGTGAATTTGAGAGGGTATCATTTGAGGTGAACAATGAGGTGGTGGAGAAGGAGTTAGTCAAGAGGGATGATGAGAAAAACAAGTCTTGTAGTGCTTCTTTAAAGGAGATTGTGGATATGGAGGATAAGTGGGGTGTTGAGATCGATTTGTTTGAGGGGCCCCTTTTTGAAAAATTTGAGGTTGACTTTGGGATGAACGATGATACTAGTGACAAAGAGAGTGTGAGTATTGATTGTGAGGAGGATTATGAGGTGCATCTACTTGATGGACCTATTCTTGAGAAATTTGAAGCTCCTTCTTGTGGCGAGGATGATTTACTTACCCTCACCAATGGTTTTCATGTAGTCTTTGAGGATCTTGAGAGTGAGATTGAGGAAGAGAGCATGCTTGAAAGGTTGGATGGTAAGTGGAATGAGGAGCTTCTTGAGGATGATAGCTTAGAGGAATCCACTTTGACTACCCCTTGTGTTTGCTCGAGTCTCTTACTTTCATTGAGCATCTTGACTCTCCTACCTCTTGTGAGGCAACCATCGCAAGTTCTAATGTCATTGATAATGTTTTATTTGATGATGGTTGTGTTGATGACATGGTTAAATACCCCCTCCCCGATAATCTTAATGCTTTTGATGTGACACTTTCTCTTTTTGAGAAGAATATCTTTAATGTTGAGGGGTTAAAAGAAAAGCCTAGGGATAAGGAGACTACTCAAGTCTCCTATATTGTTGAGTGTCCCGAAATTCTTCGTTTTTATCATCCTCCTCCCAAAAAGGAGGAAACATTTTATATCATCGAATTTGAGATTGACATGGAGGATGATAAAAACGGAGATAATTGGAAGAAATTCAAGGTTGTGAGCTATTATGATGAGGTTAAGGCCATGGGTGGCATTGTATATCTATTGTGGGATCCCGGCTAATTGTTGGTTCATGTGTAGGTTTTGCGGTTTCCTTAAAACCGCGCTTCTTTAGAGGCAACCCAAGCTTTTTATTTCTTGTCGTTCTTTCTTTTCTTATTGAAAAATTCCAAAAACATGTTATTTCTTTTCTTCTTCTCCTAGCATTTGGATCATTGAGGACAATGTAAGTGTGGGGAGGAGATTAGTGTATAGATTATTTTTGAAAATTTTAAATTTTTTGAAAAATTCCTAAAAATTAGTTTGTATATAGTTTATTTTGTATATATTGTTGTGTGTTTCCTATTATCTCCATCCATAGGTGCGCCCCAAATCATAAGAAGCACGAAATAGGGAAAATGAAGACGCTATGGTGAGATCTTTCATATTCTCTTCTCCCTTATCTCTTTTTCTTCTTACTTGTTGTTTGAGGAGGACGGGATGTGTTGATGACGATGTTGTGGATTTTGTTGATTGGCGTGTGTGCCACCTATGTGCTGTTAGGAGATAGCATTAGCTTGTGTGTCATATAGTCGGTGTAACACCCCGCATTTTATAATAATGAATAATTTACTAAAGTCGTAAATTTTATAATTTCGTCTTTTACTTTTATTGGTTAAAATAAAGTCGATAATTTATGATTTCGTGGCTTTAATTTAGGGTTATGCTCATTCATGGACATGATTTACTCAATCATGGACACGAATGACCATTATACCCTCGTCATTTCTACTCATTCATTTTCATTTCATAATAAGTCCTCTCAAATTACTCACCCCAACTACCACCAACCATTGACCACAAACACCACATACCCCACCGCCCCCCCACCGCCCCTCCTAGGCACGGCTGACCCCTTGTCGGCAAGACCCACCCAGACCCACAAAAACCAACCACCGTATCTTTTCTCCCAAATCCGCCACCGATTCGTTGTCGGTCCGTCTCTGTTCTCTCAGAATTCCAACCCCCTACCTGAATCCACACCACGTCTCAACAATCCGAACAACCCAAAACTGTACCCAATATTTCCGAACCCACACCGAGAAATACGTAATCATTAATCTGAATTATAATTATGATATGTGTTGAATGTGAACGAAGGAACCAATTCAAGGTTCTATTAATATGAGTGAAATGAAGCCCATAGTCTGGATGAATTGTTGATATGCATCATCATCTTTGTGAATCATTATCAATTTGTGAAAAAAATTGAACGAGCGAAATGATAATGAGAGTAGCTAACAAGAAGCTAAACTGCTCTGACTATGAGAGGGAAAATGACAACCAAGAAAATGACGTGATTGTAATTTAATTTTGGTGGTTTGCTATGCGAGAAGGATTTGGCTGAAAATTAGGTAATCACGTGAATAAGTTACGGTGAAGTTTGAAGTTCGTAGAAATTGGATTCATGAATGCATTACGGTGAAGTTTAAAGTTCGATTCGATTCTTCACTCTAATTTTCCCTAATTTGATATAAACTTAATAAATTAGAATTACTACTCAATTAATTTGAGAATTAGTGTTCATAATTGATTAATTTGACATATTAGATTAATCTTGTGAGGAAGAAAATTAGAGAGTTTGTTTATGTTGTTTTTTGGGGAAGGGTAAGTAATGGAAAACTAATGACAAAAAGTCCATGAAAGAGTAAACTACGTCCATGAAAGAGCAATTACGTTAATTTATTGTTAAATAGAATTTAGTCTAGTTGGGTAGAAACCGTCGTATTTCAATCCGTTATGAGCCCATAATCGAACTCTACTCAAAAATCCGAGTGGGTAATAATCCCCTCGAATATTTAAACCCATTATCACTCATCTTCTAAAAACAAACTCATAAAACTCCTTCTCCCTCTTCATTTTTCAGCAACTTCATCTTTCTCCTCAAACACCATTAAAACTCCATCACTTTATAATCTTGAGACGGATGCCATTTCTCCGTCTCTCAACGAAACTTGACAATTTTTATATCAATCTTCTCCTCTCATCCTCCTCTTCATTTTCATACCATAAAATATCCATTTCCATCAACTTTTTATAAAACTCATTTTCTAGATCTAAACTTAAGACGGACATAACTTCTTCCTTTCTTAACCAAATTCAATTCCGTTTAATGTTTCGGAATCCTCTCACCGTCCTCTTTCTATATAGCCAATAAAAGATCGAAACTTTTAACTTTATTTTTAGACCGTCTTTCACCATATTTCGGGTTTGGGTTCTTGTCAATTTATTTAGCGGGAAAGGATGTATTTTGAAGATTTTGGGTCATGGAGTTCATGTGGGTTGATGTTTAGCTTGGAAATCGAGGATTTGAAGTGCTAGTCTAGGTAACGGTGATGGGTTACTCGGTATCACCTCTTTATGTGTTTCTTATGTGTTTTAAATTAGTAATTATGATAAAGATTAGTGCTTTGTTAGTGAGTGGCATGAATTCATACATGTTAATATTGAAATTGGGTGAAGTTGTTGTGTTGTGCCTTGTTGATGATGAAATGAATTTGTACCCATGTTTATGGTTGTTTCATGCTATTCAAGTTCTTGTATTAAGTTTACATGTATCGATATGTTTTGGTAAGAGGAAACTAGGGACACCCGTATCGGCAGAAACGGGTCTGTACCGGAACGGGACGGAGCCCAGTGGCTATGAAAGTTTGACAGATTGATCGGCGTCGAAAAATTAAGTGGTTTAGGCTTTTGAATTTCTTGATTTGGAGTTCGTATGAGGAATTGGCGTCCGTTTTACTATTTTTGAGCTTTTGAATGATTATAACATATGAAAATTAATTCTTTATATTATTATGCTTAATTATGATGCTTGAACTTGACTTGAGCCATTAAGGTGCTTTAATTGTCCTTGTCAAATGATTGGATATGTTTAGGATGCATTAAATGTGGTTTATTGTTGATAATTGTTGTTGGAAATGGATAAGTAACCATGGAATTTGGATTGGTTGTTGTTGATGCTGAAAATCCCGTGTTTGTAGTCCCAGCCGGCCGACCGGCCGTCGGTCAGCCAACCGGCTGGGAACACCTGGTGAATTTGTTGGAATTTTGTTAGCATGCGAGGCCCAGCCGGCAGCCGGCTGACTGGCTGAGACTCCCCCTTCCCCATCTTTCCTTATTTTTCTCTTTTGGCATGCGTGCCCAGCCGGGTAGCCGGCAGCCGGTCACACCCACCGGCTAAGGATCCCCTGTATTTTATTGTTGTGGTTGATGATGCTGTAGTGCCAGCCGGGTAGCGGCAGCCGGCCCCCCTGACCGGCTGGCACCCCTTGTAGCTTATTCTCATTTCTTTTCCATATGACTTCACGTGTAAAAGTTTGTATGGTTTGTTTATCTTATAAACTTACGTAATAACATTAAATATTCATGTTTAGAATATATGGTATCTCACATGCTTATATCACATGTTTTCTGACGGTTGTTGATATGTCCCCTCTTGAGTCGGTTCTACCTTATGTATTTGATTTGAGCACTACTTGTTGAGTGCTTTGAACTCTCATTTCCCGGCTACACCTTATCCTCGTTAGACTGGAATGTCGGAGCGATGAGGTGTATCCTTGATGCTTGTTACATGTTTAGTGGGGATATGACGACGTTGTTGGGAGGTGAACGCAATGCGTTGATCGACCCGGCCGTCAAATGTTGTATCCTTGCGAGGTGGTGTCATTGCATGTAGTGTACTAGCTTGACTTTTGACTATAGATCTCTTTGTCCACCTCTGCCGTTGGCCGTACTGCCGGATTTGGGGTACTCGGCTTCTGTGTTTGACCGAGTCTTGGATGTGTGCACGCCTAGCCACATGTCGAATCGAGTACACGCCTTGTCTCGAGAGTCTGGCCAGATTTAGACTAGGACTGTAACAACCCGAAAAGTACCCTATTTTTCTAGTAAAAAAATATTTACTAACACTTTTCAGTAGAACTTAAGTTTTTAAAATAGGCATTTTTGTTCCGAGTCTTATTTTGAAATTCCGCGTTCGTATTTGGAATTTTTGAGGGATTCCATGAAAAGACCGTTTTTAGTCATCTTTGACTTTTCTTGACTTTTAAGTCGTCTTTGACTTTTCCTTGACTGTTTAAAGTCGTCATTGACTTTTTCTTGACTTTTAAGTCGTCCTAAACTTTTCTTCACTTTTAAGCCATCTTCGACTTTTCTCGACTTTTCAGTCAACTTTGACTTCCGTTGACTTTTCCCGACTCGTCTCATAAGTATGAAGACCGAAATTTTATTTAAAAAAATCATATTTTTGATTTATTTTTATTTAGATTTATTAAGATTTATCATAATTTAATATAATTATTTTGAATTTATTCGGAATTTAAAGAATAACTTTTACGGTTTTAACCGAACGTCATTTAACTATTCCCGGCTCAATCGTAAAGCGCGAAACGAAACCGAAACTCGACTTTGGAATGAGTCACGCGCCCAGGTCATCGTTTTCCACTCACATTAGATATTTTAATTCTTTTGATTAAACTAATAATAATATCTAGATATTTATTTACTTTATCGATCAGTTAACGAAAATTACGCAAATCGTTTACAAAACTGACCCGATATCACCCATACCCCACGGTTTTTCTTCCTCTCTTAGCCTTGATATTTTATTTCTTTTCATTATAATAACATAATATCTTGATATTTAATTCAATTAACTTAATATCTAATTAATTACGGTAATATAATTATTATACCGGGTGGTCAATTTCCATAAACCCCACATTTGCAAAACAACTTCACTAGTTTGCTCTATATTACACGACCTGTCCTCACCCCACTTACTCACAACAACTTTTCATTTTTCAACAAATCAACATTAAGATCAAAAATATCACCTGTCTTAATCGTTCTTCATTTGTTCTTCGTGTTCGTCAATATGTTCACATGTCTTGAGCAAAACCTTCATAAAATCTTCATTTCTTAATTTATTAAATCCGTCCTAACTTATATTTCTAGAATCTCCTCTTCGCTCTCCATCTTAAAGTACGGTTTATTTTCAATTCCGACAAAATCGTTTTCAACACTTTAATTATGGAAAATCAAGTTTTAATTCTAATAATGTTTTTATTGTCATTTCTTATAGGGGAAGATTTTGAAGACGAGTTTGGTGACTCGTATATATTAGGGGAAGATTAGAAGACGGGTTTCTTAGTTTATACTTCTTATTTTGGTGCTAATTGATTTTTCTAGCTAAGGTAACGATTCCGAGTTACTCGACGAATAGATGTTACATACCTTAGTAGCTTTAGTCTTCTTTAGTTTTTGTTTCATCTTTAGTTTTGGTTCATATTATTATGATTCATGGATTTTTAGTTAGTAACATGTTAAGTAGTAGTTATTATGATGTTTTATGATTTTATAACATGTTGGTTGATGTTAATGAATTTGGATGATTTTCCATAAGTTATGATTTTTATGATTTTGTATGAATGTATAATATGTTTAGTGTTCTTGATAAATTTTGATGATTTTTAATAAGTTATAATTTTTATGTTGTTTAGGAAATTTTAATATGTTTAGTGTTCTTGAGAAATTTGGATGCATTATTTTTAATCATGACTTTTGGTATGATGGTTGTTAAAAATGGTGGTTTGATAATTAAAACAAGTTGGAATTAATTTGGTGGGGTTTGTGGTGTGAACCGTGGGGGTGGTAGTGAACCGGACCAACCAGACCGGTCCAGGCCGGTTCAGACCGGTCTGGGTTGGTCCATGGTGGGTCCGGGTTTTGGTCTTTGGGTTGTGTCGATGTTTGATAGTTTAATTGTTGTTTGGACGGGTTTTAAATATGTTAAAGCATGCGGGAATTTTTAAGAAACGGGTTTTTGAAATTTAATAAAAACAGCCATTTCTAGCCAAATCAGGCCGTGGGGCCCATCTAGGTCCATGTGGGTCCGGCCCAACTCAGCCCGTGGGTCCCACTTTGGGACTTGTGACGGTTTTGGAGTTATCGTCATTTTTATCGTGTTTTGTAATATTTAGCAAGTGGGAAATATTAATAAGTAAAATATTTAATTAAAAAGGTTTTTCATAAAATTATTATTTCTCAAATGTTAGAAATTATAAGACGAGATCGTAGTTTATTTTGATATCCTTTAAGTCAAGCGGGGTTTTACGTAAGATTTAATAATTCACATGTTAGAAGCTTTATTAAAATAACATGTAATGAATATGTTGATTTTATGTCTATGTGATAAAGACTCTGTTTCTAGACGGTTTGATCCAACGGGTTTGGTCAAACTAAGATCTAGTCAGCCCCGATTTGACTGATGACCCGTCGCGGGACTCGGGTCGGGGATTTGTCTTCAAGTAAGGTTTTATTGATTATTGAATTAGCCTTAGTAGATATGAGGAGATATGATATTTGGTAATTACTTATATGAAATTAGT
>JAIUZE010011622.1:0-16585 GCA_022085475.1 Heliosperma pusillum | reverse complement strand
GACCTTGAAATAATAAATGAGAGATGGGTAGACTTAAGGACCTAAGGTGGTAGTCTTTGGTGTGCTTGATGTTTGTTAGGTTCTAACTTGTTTGTTGATTGTGTTGAGTGATGTTATGTTTGTTTGTATCTACCGTCTTAAGGTGGATTATTGTGTTACCTAGAAGAAATATCCTTTACCGAAGATTGAAGATTGACAAGCCTAATTGAAGTGTATTTCTTCCTCATCGATGATTTCTCTCGTCCTTAATGTATCATGCTCTCTTCCTTCTATCTAAGTGCTTCTTTCTCTTCCAACTTGTTTGCCTCTTGGAAATTAATCTTGATAGTTTCCTCCATCTTACCATTGAGAACCTTACCTTCCTTTTGTAACATTTTTTGGGATGCCATATGCAACAGGAGTTCAAGGCCATGCTCAAAGACAAGGACAATCAACCTATGATCAGCCTAACCAGGATTCAATGCCAAACCTACCCTATGTCAAAAGCTATCTTAATGCTTTGTATAGCCCAGGCCCAAGCCACCACACAAAGACACGAGCCAGTGGTAGCCATGACACGAGCCAAGACCAAACAAGCCACAAAACAGACTCACAAAACAAGCCAACAAAACCTTTGGAAACTCAGCCAGCAGCAGTGCCTTGGGGAGGGTCTCAGGGCAACTTCCAAGATTAGGGACTCCAAACCAACTATGGGGCATGGTACTAGGGAGGGTCTACTACCTTTTTGTCCAGGAAACCTTCCTCAGAAAACGTCAAGAACACCCCTCAAAACACAACCCAAGTGAACCAGTCCAGTTACAGCCTTACATGTAGCAGTTTAGCTGTTTTGTCAAAACCTTCCTCTTTTAGCCAATCAAACAAGCCTAACCAATCCCTAAACCTATGTCTTGGGAAGGTCCTCTACAACTTTCCCCAGGACTTCCCTTCCAAGAAACAAACACACAAAGAGTTAGCTTAGGGACAACTTCAAACTGTCCAGATTTCAGCCTTTGGTGTAGTAGTTAATATGTCACTGTCAACCTTCCCCTTTTGAACAAACAATGCGTGAGGTACCTTCAGCACATCTTTGGGAGCCTTCCTACTTCAGTTTGGTTCACAAACCCAAGCTTGAAAGTCCACTCTTCACCCAAGACACACCTGATCAAACAATTAAGGAAGATTGTCTCTTTAGAAACTACTTTCTACTTTATCTACTTTATGTCAGAATTCTGCAAGTTTGTAGCTGTTATTTTGTTTCATGTTGTAAGCCCTTGTGGCCCTAGATGTGTCCTAAACGTCTGAGTGTATCCTTGCTGCCTATATAAGGCCTTCACCTAATGAAATGCAAATCAGATTTGAAGTAAAACATAAAACTGAAACCTTGTTTCTGTTGCATCTCTTGGCTGTGTGCTTGAGACAACTTCCTTTGCTTTGTGCTTGGAAGTGAGCTTGGGTCCTTAGCTGTGTGCTGGGATCACAGTTCAACCCTCAATCATTGGCTTTGTGCTTTGGTTAAGGTCCTATCTTAGTTCTTTGTCAATCAGTCCAAACAGAAACAGAGTATTTGCAAAGTGTCTGAATCTCAATCAAATTGTCATTGTTTAGTTGTCTTTCTGAATAGTTTCAGTGCAAATTGGTTATCAGAGCTTTGGTTTGTGAGTTCATCTACCTAACTACATTAAAAACACAAAATACAACCATGAGTGAAGAGAGAATCACAGGTCTTGAAAACACAGTTCAAGATCGTGCCAGAACTGTAATGGAGGTCTCTAGATCTGTCAATGAACTCCTTGAGGGCCAACAGAACAATGATACAAGGGGAGGCAGAGGTCGAGGAAGAGGAGCACCTTTCCCACAAGGTGGAGTAAGGAGGAGACAACCTGTAGATCAGTTTGAAATGTCAGATTCAGATGGCTCAGATCACAATCTTCTCAGACACCAAGACAAAGATATCAAGGTAGAGATTCCTGACTTTCTAGGTAGCTTGAACCCTGATGATTTCTTAGATTGGCTAAGGTCTGTAGAAAGAGTCTTTGAGTTTAAAGGATACACTGATAGAAAGGCTTTTAAGGTTGCTATCATGAAACTAAAAGGCTATGCCTCACTGTGGGTATGAAAACATGAAAACCTTGAGGGTTAGGGAAGGGAAAGAACCTGTTAAGTCATGGCTCAAACTGAAAAAGAAGATGAGAGCTAAGTTTGTCTCTAGGGACTACACTCAGGACATGTTCATTAAGCTCACTCACCTTAAACAAGAACAAAAACCTGTAGAATCTTATTTAAGAGACTTTGAACAACTTACATTGCAATGTGAGGTTGTTGAGAAATCTGAGCAAAAGATAGCAAGGTTTTTAGAAGGCTTGGATGAGAGGATAGCTAGTAAAGTTAGGCTGCAAAACATATACTCCTTTGAGGAAGCTGTCAACTTGTCCTTAAGAGTAGAAAAGTTGGGGAAAGGGAAAGCCAGTGTCTCTAAAACTCCTGCTAGAACACCTAACTACAAACCTTTTGTAGGAATTAAGATGGGAGAACCTGTGGCTCCTACTAAGACTCCTTTTAACCCTGATAAAAGCAAGGTTGTTGAGGCAGGCCAAAGGAAGACTACCCCCCTCAAAAAGTGTTTTCAATGTCAAGGATATGGACATTTTGCTAGAGAATGTCCATCTAAAAGAGCTCTGAGCACTCTAGAGGTAATCCATTGGGGGGATGATGAGGTGTTGGTCTGTGATGAGGAGATGGAAGAGCCTGAGATAGAGGCTAGTGAGGAGTTGATAGAACCTGATGCTGGGTTAAGTCTGGTGACTTGGAGGGTGATGCACACACAACCCCAACCCTTAGAAGAAGATCAAAGACACCAGATCTTTAGAACTAGGTGCACCATAAAAGGGAGGGTGTGTAATCTGATTGTGGATGGAGGGAGTTGCACCAATGTAGCCTCTAAGACAATGGTGGATAAACTAACATTGCCCACCAAAGACCACCCTCAACCTTACAAGCTTAGGTGGCTGAACAAGGGGGCTGAAGTTAGAGTAGATCAACAATGTGTTGTTCCATTTTCTATTGGGAAAGGATATGCTGATGAGGCCTTGTGTGATGTATTGCCTATGGATGCTTGTCACCTTCTATTAGGGAGGCCCTGGGAGTTTGATAGGGATGCTGTCCATCAGGGAAGGGACAATACTTACTCTTTTAGGTTTGGGAAGAAGAAAATCATCTTAGCTCCTTTACCCCCTATCCTGAAAGGGAACCCTCCACTCTTAACTGAAGCTGCTAAGGAAGTTCTGCTGTTAAGTGAAGCAGAGATGGAGCAAGAGTTAAATGATCTTAGGCCAGTCTATGTCCTCCTCACCAAGGAGGTTGGGGAAGGGTCTAACCAAGTGCCTAAGGAAGTACAAGCCTTGCTGAAAACCTATGAGGATGTTTTCCCTGTTGAACTACCTAGTGGATTACCCCCACTAAGGGGAATTGAGCACCACATTGATCTAGTACCTGGGGCTGTCCTTCCAAACAAGCCAGCCTATAGAAGTGACCCCAGGGCAACACAAGAGCTGCAATCTCAGGTGGGAGAATTGCTTAGCAAAGGGTATGTCAGGGAGTCTCTTAGTCCTTGTGCTGTACCAGCACTGCTAGTGCCTAAGAAGGATGGAACTTGGAGGATGTGTATAGATAGCAGAGCAATTAACAATATCACCATTAAGTATAGGTTCCCTATACCTAGACTCAATGACATTCTGGATGAACTCAGTGGGGCTCAAGTGTTCACTAAGATTGATCTAAGGCAAGGGTATCATCAAGTAAGGATAAGAGCTGGAGATGAGTGGAAGACTGCTTTCAAGACCAAGCATGGGCTGTATGAATGGTTAGTGATGCCATTTGGGCTCTCCAATGCCCCTAGCACCTTCATGAGGCTCATGACAGAAGTCTTAAGGCCTTACTTGGGAAATTTCATTGTGGTATACTTTGATGACATTCTAGTCTACAGTTCAAGCAAGAAGGAACACCTACAACATCTGAACTTGCTTTGTGAGGTTCTCAGGAAGAATAAGCTATATGGTAAGCTAGAGAAGTGCACTTTCATGCAGCCTGAGGTTCACTTCCTTGGGTTCATCATATCAAAGGATGGGGTAGCTGTTGATCCTGAGAAGGTTAAGGCAATCAGGGATTGGCCCACACCTAAGACAGTAACAGAGGTCAGGAGTTTCCATGGGTTGGCATCCTTCTATAGAAGGTTCATTCAGGGGTTCAGTTCTATCATGGCTCCTATCACAGAATGCATGAAGAAAGGAGAGTTTACTTGGGGAGAAAAGGCAGAGAAGTCCTTCAAAACCATTAAGGATCTGTTGTGTAGATCCCCTATACTAGGCTTACCTGACTTTAACAAACTGTTTGAAGTAGAATGTGATGCAAGTGGGTTAGGAGTTGGGGCAGTACTGGTTCAAGAGAAGAGGCCCATAGCCTATTTCAGTGAGAAGCTAAGTGGAGCAAGGTTAAATTACTCTACCTATGACAAAGAGTTTTATGCCATAGTGAGAGCTCTGAATCATTGGGGGCATTACCTAAAACCTAAGCCTTTTGTGCTACATTCAGACCATGAGGCTTTAAAGTTCATCAATGGTCAACACAAACTCAACCCCAGGCATGCTAAGTGGGTAGAATTCCTGCAATCTTTCTCCTTTTCAAGCAAGTACATAGAAGGCAAGAACAATGTAGTAGCTGATGCTCTTTCTAGGAGATCTGTGATGTTGTCATTCATGGAGCAAAGGGTCCTAGGCTTTGAATTCATGAAGGAACTCTACATGGAAGATCCAGACTTCAAGGAGGAATGGGAAGTGTATGCAGAAGGAAAACTCAAGAAGGGGAGCAAGTACTTGACACAGAATGGATTCCTCTTCCAAGGAAACAAACTATGCATACCTAGAGGTCCTTACAGAGGATTACTAGTCAAGGAGGTCCATTGCAATGGACTTGCAGGGCACTTTGGGGTACAAAAGACCTATGAGATATTGCATGAGCAGTTCTATTGGCCCAAGATGCTAGGTGATGTGCAGGACACTATTAAAAGGTGCAAACCCTGTCAACTAGCCAAGTCACAGTTCCATGCAGGTCCCTACACCCCACTACCTGTACCAAACAAACCTTGGGAGGACATCAGTATGGATTTCATAGTGGCATTGCCTAGGACACAAAGGGGCAAAGACTCAGTAATGGTGGTAGTGGATAGGTTCAGCAAAATGGCCCATTTTGTTGCTTGTAAGAAGACAGAAGATGCCATGGGGGTAGCAGAACTCTACTTCAAGGAAATAGTAAAGTTGCATGGGGTACCAAGGAGCATTGTGTCTGATAGAGATACTAAGTTTATGAGCCACTTTTGGAGGTCACTCTGGAGGCTCCTAGGTTCAAGGTTACTCTTCAGCACAGCCTACCATCCCCAAACAGATGGGCAGACAGAAGTTACTAACAAAACTCTAGGAAGAATCTTGAGATGTATCATTGCTAAGTCATTAAAGGATTGGGATATCAAACTGTCACAAGCTGAGTTTGCATTCAATAGAGCTCCCTCACACAGCACAGGTAAGACCCCTTTTGAAGTTGTTTATGGTGCTAATCCTCTAATGCCTACAGACCTAGCACCAGTGATAAGGAAAGAAGTCAACTATGATGCCAAAGAAAGAGTACAACAGATGATGCAGATTCACAGTCAAGTCAAGAAACAGATTGAGAGAACAAATGAAATGTATAAGTCAAGAGCCAAAGGTCCAAAGAAAGCTAGAGAGTTCAAGGCAGGAGACATGGTGTGGCTGCACTTAAGGAAAGAAAGATTCCCAGAGAAAAGGAAAAACAAACTCATGCCAAGAGCTGATGGTCCTTTTGAAGTGCTTGAAAGGGTAGGACCTAATGCTTACAAGATAGATTTACCAGGGGATTATGGGGTACATGGGACATTCAATGTGGGAGACCTAAGTCATTATCAAGAAGACTCTGAGGATGAAGAGGATTTGAGGGCAAATCTTTTTCAAGAAGGAGGGGTTGCAACAGGAGTTCAAGGCCATGCTCAAAGACAAGGACAATCAACCTATGATCAGCCTAACCAGGATTCAATGCCAAACCTACCCTATGTCAAAAGCTATCTTAATGCTTTGTATAGCCCAGGCCCAAGCCACCACACAAAGACACGAGCCAGTGGTAGCCATGACACGAGCCAAGACCAAACAAGCCACAAAACAGACTCACAAAACAAGCCAACAAAACCTTTGGAAACTCAGCCAGCAGCAGTGCCTTGGGGAGGGTCTCAGGGCAACTTCCAAGCTTAGGGACTCCAAACCAACTATGGGGCATGGTACTAGGGAGGGTCTACTACCTTTTTGTCCAGGAAACCTTCCTCAGAAAACGTCAAGAACACCCCTCAAAACACAACCCAAGTGAACCAGTCCAGTTACAGCCTTACATGTAGCAGTTAGCTGTTTTGTCAAAACCTTCCTCTTTTAGCCAATCAAACAAGCCTAACCAATCCCTAAACCTATGTCTTGGGAAGGTCCTCTACAACTTTCCCCAGGATTTCCCTTCCAAGAAACAAACACACAAAGAGTTAGCTTAGGGACAACTTCAAACTGTCCAGATTTCAGCCTTTGGTGTAGTAGTTAATATGTCACTGTCAACCTTCCCCTTTTGAACAAACAATGCGTGAGGTACCTTCAGCACATCTTTGGGAGCCTTCCTACTTCAGTTTGGTTCACAAACCCAAGCTTGAAAGTCCACTCTTCACCCAAGACACACCTGATCAAACAATTAAGGAAGATTGTCTCTTTAGAAACTACTTTCTACTTTATCTACTTTATGTCAGAATTCTGCAAGTTTGTAGCTGTTATTTTGTTTCATGTTGTAAGCCCTTGTGGCCCTAGATGTGTCCTAAACGTCTGAGTGTATCCTTGCTGCCTATATAAGGCCTTCACCTAATGAAATGCAAATCAGATTTGAAGTAAAACATAAAACTGAAACCTTGTTTCTGTTGCATCTCTTGGCTGTGTGCTTGAGACAACTTCCTTTGCTTTGTGCTTGGAAGTGAGCTTGGGTCCTTAGCTGTGTGCTGGGATCACGGTTCAACCCTCAATCATTGGCTTTGTGCTTTGATTAAGGTCCTATCTTAGTTCTTTGTCAATTAGTCCAAACAGAAACAGAGTATTTGCAAAGTGTCTGAACTTCAATCAAATTGTCATTGTTTAGTTGTCTTTCTGAATAGTTTCAGTGCAGTATCTCACTCAAGCGATTGATAATAATTGATGCACAACTCTTTTGAAAAACAAACTCTTAAAATAATAAATATTTTGCTCAAAGGTTTGCTTTAAAACGATTTTGGAAAATACTCTCAAGTATGTGTGTCGTGTTGTACTCGTGTATATTTCGTGTGTTTCAGCATTTAGATCTGAAGGAGTATTTATAGTAATAGAAGCATAGTAGATCTAAAACTCTAGCTTAATATTTAAGAAAGATATGTATCTTTAATATCATGAAATAATATTTGCTTTATCTTTTAGAAATATCTTTATCTCAAAATATTATTTGGTTTATCTTTTAGAAATATATTTATCTTTAATATCTCAAAATATTATTGTAAAGATATTGTAGAATCCTAGATTAAGGTAAACAAGGGAAACAACCTATGGAGGCCGAAATATCCTAGCTACACGAAACCCTAGGAGGCACGCAACCCTAGGAGGCACAAACCTAGGTTTACACGAAACCCTAGGTGGCTCAAACCCTAGGTGGGCTAATTAGGTTAACAACAAATTGAGATAGAATATATTAGAAACCCTAGGTAGCATGACAACCCATAAGTTGTATTACTAACCAATAGAATCTCATAAATATATTCTCTATTAAAACTTTTGATAAATATAAAAATACTCTTTCACTTTTGAAAACATTTAAAACATTTTATTTCCAAAATCATGCATCAACATTTATCATCCAAAGTTATAGGCTAAAGCTATAACTTTGAACATAAAATCTCTCGAATGGAATAGTTACCGAATGACGACCTATACTATCTAATCTTCACAAAGATCTTCAGTATACGGATCATCTCTTCATCTTGATCACAAAGACCCTCCATCTTGAGTCTTGTGTTGTTTGAGGTAGATCTTGCTTGAAGCGATTTTCTTTAAAGTTATGACTGGGTAGCTATAACTTCCATGTAGACTACCAAAGTTATTCCTGAAGTTGTTATGACTTTGATCTTCCTTTTCATAATTGTTGCTAGCTATAATAAGACTAAAGTACACAATTAGACGCATATGATATATCAAGTAAAACACATTATCAAGTAAGCACATGTCATTATCAAAACTATAAAATTGGTCCAACAAACTCCCCCGTTTTGATGATGACAAGTCTCTTATGCTTTCTCTTAACATTGTGACTAAGTATGGTTCCCCCTCAACAAAACACTCCAAAGTTATAGCAACTTTGATCGCAAGAACAAAACAACTTAGCCAAAGTTATAACTTGAAAGACTTTAAGAGATAACGAGTCTTGACAAGTAGCAAGCTTAAGCAAAGACTCAAATCATATCATTTTTTTCCCCTCTTGGCATTATTAAAAAGACAAGAACAAGGATATAAAATGACTAGAATAACATACTCCAAGGCAAGAAATAGATATGCAAAATAGGCAATACTAAACGTTATATATCAAGCAAAATCAAATATCAAATGTCAATAAAAACTACAAACCACAATAATAAGTGTTAGTGCCAAATGGGCCGAATAGTAGAAGAGTATAAAGCCAAAATGGGCTAAATGGTTAAGTAGTTTAAGAAACAAACAAGCTAAGATAAGAAGATCAAGGCAAATTGGGTTGGCGAATGATGTTGGGATCAATGTAACTGGGCCGGGTGCAGTACTCAAGAGTAGAAAGACGATCAAGGCACGTCGATACATGATTAGCTTGGGCGGTGAGGCATACATCGAAGTTCCGAACCTTCAAAGAAAGAGCCTTCGTCGCATCATGAATAGTGTGCAGACCCTCACGCATCTCCGAACCACTCTTCACCAATGCACCTCCTTAGCTCACCAAGAATTGCATCTGATCCCATTGCCTAAACATCTCTTGTCGAAAATCGACAACATTCCTCTCCAATTTGGCTAGGCAACCATCAACTCTCGTCATCCAAGACCTCAACTCACCACTCACACCCGACCCACCACGGTCACGGGTGGAGCTAGTGGTCATAAAAATCCGACCCACCACGGCCACTAGCGGCTTCACCATACCCGAACCACCCTTGGTCATAAACATCAATTCCGGACCACAAGCCTCCAATTTCATAAATTTCAAAAACGTATCACACATATCATCCTTTAAGGTAACACCATAGATATCCAAATCAACAACTCCTTTCGACTCAAGTAGCCGAGACACCCACATCCCATATGGTAAATCAAGGGTCGAATAAATTTTGTCCTCGGTTACCGAAAAAGCAGTTTGAGAAACTCTAGAAAATACAAGGAAAACAAGATTAACCCGGTTACCTTCCAACCAATTTTTCACAACCATCATCTCATAGCAAGCAATTTTATCCTGTCCTCCCCGACGCGGAACAACCGTATTCCACAAAAAATTCAACATAAACTTCAATTTTGGGGACACATTCCCCGCCAACACACAACTAGATAAAGTAGCCCCATCATCAAAATACCGCTTCACCTCCAAATTAGCCGGGTCCGACAGTTCGTCCCATGACGTACTCGGGTCATTTTTGATTCCATCATCAGGAACCAAAAACAGAGTACAAAAATCAGTCATGGTGACCGAAACTGGTCGGCCATTAACAACGGCATTCAAAACTCCAGAAGTTAAAGAAACAGAAGCGTAAAACTGAATTACCTCAATAGGATAAACTAGACCCGAAAATCGTGACACGCTTTTCTATTCTTGAAAATTCAGAAAGTTGTTAAAAAATCCCAAAGCCTCATATTTTTCACACCATGCTTTTGGAAAGCTACGACCTCCATGAATACCGTACTTAGCAACCCGGTTAACTAACTTTCGTTCATCTTTTGTTAAACAAAGCTTGTCAAGCCCGGATGCCGTCTCTTGAGGCGAAAAATCACGAAACAGTGTCCTTGGGTTCTCCTCGGGAACCGTGCCAACGGAATCCGTACATGTTTCTTCTTGAACTCTAGTCTTCCCCTTATTTAATCTTCGTCTCTTAGTACCTTCAAGAACCGAACCTGACTCGGTTTGGGTCATGGTAGGTGTTTTTTTGTTTTGGGTTAGGAGAAAGATTAGTGGGAATGCTAGGTTTTGGAGTTTTGGAGTTTGGATTTTTGGTAATTTTTGATCTTGTGGAAGCCATTGCTGAAGCTTGAAATTGTTGGGTAAATTTTTTTGTTGTTATTGTTGAGCCGTGAGGAAGGAGAGAAAGAGAGAAAAATTGGAGAGTTGTTTTGATGGTGATGTGTATTGATAGTGATAGGGATAGGTAATTATGAAAAGTAGTATTGGGTATTGGGTTTTTGTACTTGACACATGTGAGTGTCGGCTCTAGAGTCCTATTTCCCCCCTTTTTTTTTGAATTTGGGTAGGAAAAGGAATCTTAGGTAATTATTTTTGAGATATGGTAAGGATAGGATTAGGTAAATAAAAAAATATGGTAAGATATTATTGTTGTGGAGATTTTCGGCCATATAGGGTACTTGGGTAGAATTTTGGTTCAATTAGGAAAGTGAATAAGATAGATTTTTGGCAAATATGTGGTTCATAATTCAATTTCCATAAAACACTTAATATGCAAGATACTCACGTAAAATATATAATATTAAACACAAATATACTAGCAATGAAATATGCGGACACAGTCATACAATCTCGTCTTATTCTAGCCAGTCACGCAGGTTCACAAAATAAATATGACGAATTTTGATTGCTACTGATTAAACCAATTTCCAACTGCAAAATCTCAAAACGTCTTCTCGCTAACGCCTTTGTTAAAATGTCAGCCCATTGATTTTCAGTACTACAAAATTCGAGTTTAATGTTGCCCTTTTCTACATGGTCATGTAAAAAATGATGTCTAATGTCTATATGCTTAGTACGAGAATGCTGAGCTGGATTCTTAGAAATAATAATATCACTCGTATTATCACAAAATACAGGCATACAACCAACATTAACACCGTAATCACATAATTGTTGCTTTAACCAAAGTAGTTGGGAACATACCAGTCCTGCAGCAATATATTCGGCTTCTGCAGTAGATAGAGCAACCGAATTTTGCTTCTTTGAGCCCCAGGTAATTATGCATGGTCCAACAAACGTAGCGAATCCAGAGGTACTTTTTCTATCTAAAGAACATCCTGCATAATCTGCATCTGAATATCCTACTAGATCGAAATTACACTCAAGTGGATACCACAAATATAAATTAGATGTACCAATTAAATATCTCAAGATACGCTTAACTGCAATCATATGTGATTCTTTAGGACATGATTGAAATCTAGCACATACACTGAACATAATGTCAGGTCTACTTGTAGTTAAATATAATAAAGAACCAATCATACCTCGATATGTAGTCTCATCTACAGACTTACCATTTTCGTTTAATGTCAACTTTTTATCAGTTACCATAGGTGTGTCCATTGGATGAGCGTTTTCCATACCAAAATTTCTGATTAGCTCCTTGACATATTTTTGTTGGTGAATCTTTATTCCTTCCTTCGTTTGTTGAATTTGCAGTCCTAGGAAGAATTTTAATTCTCTCATCATGCTCATTTCAAATTCTGAGGTCATAAGATCTGAAAAATATTTGCACAATTTATTGTTAGTAGAACCAAAAATAATATCGTCTACATAAATTTAAGCCACAAGTAAATCAGAACCATCGGATTTTAAAAATAGGGTTTTTTCGACAGATCCTCTTTTAAAATTGTTTTGAAGTAAAAATTTAGATAATCTGTCGCACCAAGCCCTATGCGCTTGTTTCAAACCATATAAAGCTTTATCGATTTTAAAACATGGTTTTGAAATTTGATATTTAAAAATCCGGGAGGGTGTTCAACAAAAACCTCTTCTTCCAAATATCCGTTAAGAAATGCAGTCTTAACGTCCATTTGGAACAGTTTCATTCCTTTATGAGCTGCGAAGGCGATAAGCAAGCGAATAGCTTCAAGTCTTGCTACTGGTGCGAAAGTCTCGTCATAATCAATCCCTTCTTGTTGATTATAACCTTGAACGACCAATCGAGCCTTATTACGAACTATAACTCCTGAATCATCCAATTTATTTCTGAATACCCATCGAGTACCAATCATAGTTCCATTATTTGGACGTGGCACTAGGTGCCAGACTTTATTACGTTCAAACTGTTGAAGCTCCTCTTGCATTGCTACAATCCAGTCGGATTCTGCAAGTGCTTCTTTAATGTTGGTAGGCTCTATGGTAGACAGAAAAGAATAGAATGAACAAAAGTTACTTAAGGTTCGCCTTGTTTGAACTCCTTTATTCAAACTTCCTAGGGTACTATCCATAGGATGAGAATTATTATATTTTCATTTCTTAGAATTCCTAGGCTCATCATCTTCTGATGAACTTTCACTTTCCTCAAATGATTCAGACTCAAGATTGGTTCCCCCTGAGTTGGACTCTGGGGTTATAGCCAAAGTTGGTACAACTTCAGTAACAACATCTTGATCTGAGTTCAAAGTTATAGCATCATCAGCTATAACTTCGGTTTCATTTTCCTTATTTTGAGAAGAGACATTCGTATCATCAACAGTTGTCTCAGTTCTCTTTTCAAGGTCATTTGCGCATTTATCAAGTTCATCATTGATTCCTTCAATAACTTCTTCATTGATTTTTGGCTCGTCTTCCCTTGAAAGGCGAAAGTCGGGATCATTCATGTCTTCTTCTTCATTCTGTTCAACTTGCTCAGGCACATTAACTTCATCAAATACAACATGAACACTTTCTTCTATGCACAAAGTTCTTTTGTTAAAAACTTTACAAGCTTTACTATGATTAGAATAGCCAACAAACACAGCTTCGTCACTTCGTGGATCAAATTTGCTTAAATTACTTTTTCCATTATTATGGACAAAACATTTACTCCCGAAGCAACGAAGGTGAGCTATATTGGGTTTTCTCCCTCTTAAAAGTTCATAGGGAGTATTTTTGAGAATAGGTCTAATCATAGCTCTATTGTGCACATAGCATGCAATACTAATGGCTTCAGCCCAAAAGCTCTTAGGAAGGCCACTACACAAAAGCATAGTGCGGGCCATGTCCTCTAATGTTCTATTCATACGTTCCACGACACCATTTTTTTGTGGGGTTCGTGGTGCAGAAAAGTTATGTCCTACACCATTCTCCCTACAATATTCTATAAAAGCTTGATTATCAAATTCGGTGCCATGATCCGTACGAATGAAAACTAACTTTTTATCATATTTGTTTTGGGCGAGCTTCATCAATACTACAAACTCATCGAAAGTTTCATCTTTGGTAAATAAAAAGATAGGCCATACATACCTTGAGTAGTCGTCGACTAGGACGAATACGCACCTTCATCCACCGCGGCTTTTGACTTTCATAGGTCCACACAAATCCATGTGTACCAACTCAAGTGGATGCTCTGTACGTACTACTCGTTTTGGTTTGAATGAAGATCTAACTTGTTTACAACGGGCAATGAGTCACACATCTTCTCTTGTTCAAATTTGATTGAGGGTAAACCCTTAACTAAATCCCACAATTTGAGTTTCTTTAAAATTGTTGGACTGATGTGTGCAAACCTCTTGTGCCACAAGCATGAATCATCTATAGTAACTTTCATGCATGTAAAAGAACTTGTAGTGACTTCATTTAAATCAATCATATATACGTTCCTTTTACGTAAGCCTTCTAAGATAACAGTACTAGTACCTTCAATTATGATGCGACACACTTTTGAATGAAAAACGACTTTATTGCCTTTGTCACATAATTGAGAGATACTTAGCAAGTTATGCTTAAGACCATCTACCAGATATACTTTATTAATAGCATGTGAAGAAGATATCTCAATCTTACCTACACCGATTATATTCCCCTTCTTGTTGTCTCCAAAGGTGACCTTGCCACCGTTGAAGGGCTCTAGTGAAAGAAAAAGATTTTTGTTTTCGGTCATGTGTCTTGAACAACCACTGTCGAGATACCATAGATTATTTTCTTTCACTATTATTTGCAAGAGAATCAAATACAGCTTTTAGGTACCCACGCTAAGTTGGGTCCTTTGTGGTTAGTGACTCTGTATATTTGATCCTTTCTAACCCATACCTGTTTAACAATTCTTTTCTTCTTAACATAGGGTTTTCTAGGTTTATTATAGTGTTTGTTATTGTTGCGGCGCACATTAGGTTTAAATGACTGCTTCTGATTCACATATGGTTTAGATTTTGAAGGTACAGATGTGTAATCGAAAGCTATGTCATAAAACCATCTGAACTCATTATTTCTAACTTTATCACGTTGAGGTTCAGGTTCAGACTCATTAACACTAGACCACTACAACAAAGGATTTCATTAGCGACGGAATATTTGCGACGGACAAAAATTTCGTAGCTAAAAAACCTTTGCGACGGATCCTGCGACAGAAATTGAAACCTGCGACGGAATTGCGATGGACATTCCGTCGCAGAGTTTCCAGCCATCTCGCCTAGAAATTTAACATGGTGGGAACTTCTGCGATGGAATTTCCGTCGCAAATTGTTTACTTGCGACGACATTTGCTACTGAAATTTCACAACTGCAAAGCCAGGTGGCAAGTTCTTATGCGACGAATTTTGCGACGGATTTTCCGTCGCAAGTCTTTTTTAATATTAAATTTGCGACGGATTTGCGACGGAAATTCCGTCGCAAGTTTTTTTGATATATCCAAACAGCCTTTCTCTTTCCCTGTGTTTCATTTTACAAATACCCAAGTTCCGTCAACCCTACCCAAGACCCCACCGGCGCCACCCTAACCCAAGATCACCGGAGCCACCACCTACACCACCGGAGCCACCACCTACACCACCAGAGCCTTCAATTGGTAGGCCCCTCTTTCTCTCTCTCTCTCTCTCTCTCTTCTTAAATTGATTTTTCAGATCTACTACCACCCCCTCCCTCCCTTGCCGGCGCCACCATCCCATCCCCTTGCCGGCGCCACCTTCTTCCTCCCCTTGCCGACGTCACCCCCTCCCCTGGCCGGATCCGTCTCCCCCCTCCTCTTTCCTTCTTTTCCCCTTTCCCTTATTTCTCCTCTTTCCCTCCCTGCCAGCGCCGCCGTGGCCTGCCGCCACCACCCCCTCCCTGCCGCCGCCACCCCCTCCCTGCCCCCGCTCCCACCCCATCTTTCCCTCCCTCCTTTGAATTGTTATAATTATTAATGTAACAACCCGAGAAGTACCCAATTTTTTCTAGTAAAAATATTTACTAACACTTTTCAGCAGACTTAAGTTTTTAAAATGGAATTTATTGTTTCGAGTCGTATTTTGAAATTCCGAGTTCGTATTTGGAATTTCTGAGGGATTTCATGAAAAGACCGTTTTTAGTCATCTTTGACTTTTCTTGACTTTTAAGTCGTCTTTGACTTTTCTTGACTTTTAAAGTCGTCATTGACTTTTCTTGACTTTTAAGTCGTCATAAACTTTTCTTGACTTTTAAGTCATCTTTGATTTTTCTTGACTTTCAGTCAACTTTGACTTTCGTTGACTTTTTCCCGACTCGCCTTGTAAGTTTGAAGACCGAAATTTTATTTAAAAAAATAATATTTTTGATTTATTTTTATTAAGATTTATTAAGATTTATCATAATTTAATATAATTATTTTGAATTTATTCGGAATTTAAAGAATAACTTTTATGATTTAACCCCAAACGTCATTTAACTATTCCCGGGTCAACTTAAGTCCCGAAACCCGACTTTGACATGAGTCATACGCCCCATGTCATTTTTTTTCCACTCATATTAGATCTTTTAATTAATATGATTAAACTAATAAAAATATCTAAGATATTTGTAACTTTATCGGTCTGTCAACTTAAACTCCGCAAATCGCGTAAAAACAGACCCGATTCCTCTCCATTTCACACGTCTCTTTTTCCCCTCTTAAGCCTTGATATTTTCTTTCTTTTCATTACTCACCAACAACTTTTCATTTTACAATCAATCAAATTAAGATCTAATTAATCGTTCTTCGTCGTTCTTCATTCGTTCTTCGTCGTTCTTCATTTGTTCTTCGTCGTTCTTGAGCAAAATCATCATAAAACCTTCATTTCTTAATTAAATCCGTCCTAACTTATATTTCTAGAATCTCCTCTTCGCTCTTCATCTTCAAGTACGGTTTATTTTCAATTCCGTCAAAATCGTTTTCAACATTTAATTATGGAAAATCAAGTTTTAATTCTAATAATGTTTTTCTTGTCATTTCTTATAGGGGAAGATTTTGAAGACGAGTTTGGAGACTCGTATATTTTGGGTGAAGATTAGTAGACGGGTTTCTTATTTTATACTTCTTATTTTGGTGCTAATTGATCTTGCTAGCTAAGGTAACGATTCCGAGTTACTCGACGATTTAATGTTACAT
>JAIUZE010011621.1:0-10283 GCA_022085475.1 Heliosperma pusillum | reverse complement strand
TTTGGAATTACCTCCTAACTTGAGTAAAGTTCATGATGTGTTCCATGTTTCGCAATTGAAGAAGTATATCAGTGATCCGAGTCATATTATTCAAGATGAAGTGTTGGACTTGGAACCTAATTTGGCTTTGGAAGAAAGGCCGATTCGTATACTTGAAAGGGCTAACAAGCAACTCAGAAACAAAGTGGTGCCCTTAGTTTGTATCCTTTGGCGTTGTGGAAACGTCGAATCAGAAACTTGGGAACCTGAAGCTAAAATGTTAGCTAAATATCCCGAGCTCTTTACTTGAGGTAAATCTCCTTCTTTCTTCTTTCTTTCTATTCGATTTATTCTTTCGAATATTCCGTTCCTTCTATCGAAGATCATCTTTTATAAATAAATTATTAGAAGCTTTAGTTAGAAATTTTAGACATAGATAGTAGAGTTATTACCTTTACTATAAAATTTTTGAACTAAAAGCTTTTGGAAATATTTTTATGATTTCAAATATTTTACCGTCAAGGAGTGTTGAGACTTGTTATTGGAGACGTTCGATAACTAGTTTTCTCATTTATTGATGCGAAAATGTATCTTTTATAGTCTTTGACTTGGGACGTCGATGTTCTTAACAGCTGACGAGAACCTTCCGCCCATTGATAAGACTCAGTATTTTTATTACAAATATATTTTTAAAGGGTTTGAAATAGACCTACATATATGTCACATTACTTCTTCTAAGTTTCGAGGACGAAACTTTTTAAAAGGAGGGGTGATTGTAACAACCCGAAAAGTACCCTATTTTTCTATTGAAAATATTTTTACACGATACTTTTGTCACACAGCCTGTTTAAGTTTTAAAGTGAATTTATTGTTTCCAGTTGAATTTTGAAATTCCGAGTTCGTATTTGGAATTTTTGAGAGATTCCATGAGAATCCCGTTTTTAAGTCAACTTTGACTTTCGTTGACTTTTTCCGACTCGCCTTGTAATTTGAAAGAACAAAATTTTATTCAAAAAAATAATAAATTTAATTTATTTTTATTAAGATTTATTTGAATTTATGATAATTTAATATAATTATTTTGAATTTATTCGGAATTTAAGAGAAGGTTTAACGGTTTAAACCCGAACATCATTTAACTATTCCCGAGTCATCTTAAATCCCGAAACAAACCCGAAACTCAACTTTGGCATGAGTCACACGCCCCATGTCATCTTTTTCCACTCACTTTGGATATTTTCATTCTTTTGATTAAACTAATAATAATATCTTAGATATTTATAACTTTATCGATTTATTTTCAATTCCGACAAAATCGTTTTCAACACTTTAATTATATTTCTAGAACTTTATCGATTTATTTATAACTTTATCGATTTCTTATTCAAATCCGTCCTAACTTATATTTCTAGAATCTCCTCTTTGCTCTCCATCTTCAAGTACGGTTTATTTTCAATTCCGACAAAATCGTTTTCAACACTTTAATTATGGAAAATCAAGTTTTAATTCTAACAATATAATTCTTGTCATTTCTTATAGGGGAAGATTTTGAAGACGAGTTTGGTGACTCGTATATTTTGGGTGAAGATTAGTAGACGGGTTTTTCTTTACTTCTTATTTTGGTGCTACTTGATTTTTTGCTAGCTAAGGTAACGATTCCGAGTTACTCGACGAATTTAATGTTACATATCTTTTGTCCTTATGTTTTTGTTCATGTTATTGTTATTTATGGTTTTTAGTAGTAACATGATTAGTAGTTATGATTTTTTTATGTTGTATGGAATTTTTAATATGTTAGTGTTCTTGACATATTTGGATGATTTATTTATAACCATGATTTTTATATGAATGATGGTTGATTTGGATGTTTAAAATAGATGTTGTTAATAAAAATCATGTTAGAATTAATTTGGAGGGGTGGTTGTTTTGGGCCGTGTAAGGTGGTCACAGGTGGGGCTGGAAAACCGGACCCAAACCAGGCGGTTCAGCCCAGTTCAGGCCGGTCCGGTTCAGACCCGGTCTGGATTGGTCCATGATTGGTCCTTGGGTCTTGTGTCGATACTTGATTGTTTGGTTGTTGTTTTGACGGGTTTTAAATATGTTAAGTATGCGGGAAATATTAAGAAACGGTTTTTAGTAAAGTCGAATAAAACAGCCAAAACAGCCCAAACCAGGCCCGTGGGCCCAGTCCAGGCCGTGTCAAATTCGGCCCAAGTCAGCCCATGAGTCACCTTTTTAGTCTTGTGACGGTTTTTGAGTTATTGCCATTTTATCGTGTTTTGTAATATTTAGCAAGTGGGAAATGTTAATAAGTAAAATATTTAATTAAAAAGGTTTTTTTATAAAATTATTATTTCTCACATGTTAGACATTATAATACGAGATCGTAGTTTAAATTGATATCCTTTAAGTCAAGCGGGTTTTTAGTAAGATTTAATAATTCACATGTTAGAAGTTTTAATAAAATAACATGTAATGAATATGATGATTTTTGTGTTCAAGTCTAATTGGTAAAGACTCTGTTTCTAGCCGGTGTGACCAAACGGGTTTGGTCAAACTAAGATCTAGTCAGCCCCGTTTTGACTGATGACCCGTCGCGGGACTCGGGTCAGGGATTTGTCTTCAAGTAAGGTTGTATTTAATTAATGAATTAGCCTTAGTAGATATGAGGCGATATGTTATTTAAATATGATTTATATGCAATTAGTCACATGATAGGAAGTTGTTCCCGTGACGGTTTGATTGTATGATAAATGTCGTGTTGACTAAGTACCCATAGAGAATTATGAGTATATGGCGTCTTGACCATTCTAATTATAAATGAGTATCTTGGACCATGACATTGATAGGCCCGTACTATCTTTAACGAGTATATGTTCGCCGCTTGATAGCTTTTGTGTCCCGGGCCTGGGGGGCTTATCCCCAAGTCGGGGCATGGCATCCTAAGAGTTCCGCTTTGGGAAGGGAGCCAGCTTAAGTACTAGCCATCTCTGCTTAGGGGGTCGCCTAGCAGAGTTTCTTGTGTACGGTTATGTCATGAGACGGGGAATGGAATAGATGTTGTCGCTAGGTCTGATCAGTCTAGGACTAGGATGTTTTCCTACCTTGTGGTATAGCCTCGAGTTACAGAAGTCGTCTATTGACTGTCCTAGGAACTTATGCCTGTTTCTAGAAGTATTGGTCTTTCATGTTTGATGATTCTATGAATCTTAGAAGGTGAGATGCAAGCCGGCTAAGGTTGATAGAGTTTGGATTACCGGTTGTTAACTGATTCACATGATATCTTGTTTGATTAGGGTTGAGTGTATCATGGCCATGTTTTAAAGGTAACCTCTGAGCTAGCATACCAGCTTCCCTACCTCGTGTTATAGATTGTTAACAGATTCACATGATAGTTTTCATATGATAGGTTATATGTTAGTTAATTGTTTCATAACATGAAAAGCATATCGTATATGTTAAGTTTTGTATTTTCCATATACATTTCTTTTTTGTTATTCATGTTTTATTAAACTCGACATTTCGTGGCTAGGAGAACTCGGAGTTACTCCCCACTGACTGTGGCTTCCGTGTTTATATTTAATGCGGTTGGCAGGTTTGTGATGTATACATGGGTACATTGACGAGCTAGCGAGCGAAGTATTTACCTTGGACCTATATTCGGTTCTTAGGATTGTATATATTATACACTTTTTTATTTCCGTATTTATACGGGAGATATGTCTCCCGTTTTGGATAATTCTCATGTATAATATTATTTTCCTTTTGTTATGAACCTTTTTCTTTAAGACACCTTCGTTATGATGAATATATTTAATAGTAGGTTACGGTTTTAAAATTTTCCGATTTTCACTAAAGTGAACCTATTAGAAACGTATTCTCATCTTTTATTTATTTAAATTATTTTTTTTCTTTCCGCAAATTTGAGGGTGTCACAGTGTACCCGATCGGGTATCTCTGCTGCTTCGAGCAAAATGCTTCAACTTCCTATTTTTGAACTATATGTTCAATGCTCGACCCCTTCCCCACGAAACCCTAATGCTATATAAAGACAGCTCCAGCCCCTCTTCTCATCATCAATCTCACACACAACATCTCTTCCCTTCTTACATTTCTCTTTAGTTTAGCCTTTCTAGTTTAGATCATTTTCTTCTTTTGTCTTTAGTTCTTAGTTTATTTCTGTCCATTTCACATCAAAACCTTAGTTTAGATCAACAAGAATTTCAATCTTTGTAATCTACTTTGTTGGGTTCAAGTGTTGTAATTCAAGAAACGATTATTTTATGCAAGGGATTTCTATTATTGTTATCGCTTTCATTGTTGATCGCCACCTAGGTATTTCTATTTTATCCTTTGTTTAATGTCCTTATTATTTTCCATTTGATTGTTATTTTCTTTACATGTTATCTTAGATTCATTTTTGTGTTGTTATAATCGTTGTTTCATTTCCTAGATTGTCAACTAGCGTCGTTATTATCGCCACATAGAAAGTCTTAAAACATGTCCTAGTTTTCATTGTTAATATCATCTTAGATTTAGACATCGCCATGAGTAAGTAGTCACCTTTCTAGGGTGTAGGGTAGCCATGTTAGATTGATTAAAAGATATTAATTGGATAAAAGAAATTGTGCTTTTAAAACATTGTGTCTATGCATGTTTGGACTATAACGATAGGTAACAATTTATGGTCAGAAATCATTGACTAAAATGGAATTCTTTTCCAAGGTAGAGATACGTGAATTGAATAGACAAAGCATGACATGGTAGATTAAGACCTAGTAAATTGCCTAAAAGCCTGCTAGACCATCTGATCTATGATTGTAATGAACACATCATTCTTACGAACTCACAATGAATTATTTGCATGTTTCATATCCAATTGCATCAATATATCAATCTACATGTGTGAACCTACTTCCCTAGATGTTTTTCATCATTGTTAATTCATCATTTGCTTTTATTTTGTTTTCATTTATGCCTTTTGTTAGTTTAGAAACTAAATTCCCAAAACCCATATATTCGTTAGATAAGACCCAATTGCGAGACACTTCACATCTTATAGGAAACACCATCTCCCTGAGGATCGACCCCTACTTCCCTAATTACATTAATTTGTTATTAGCCTAGTCTGGGTAAATTATCTTTGTATCGGGCTCGCGACAAGCACGATCAAATTTTGGCGCCGTTGCCGGGGAGCACGGTTTAGTTATCCTTTTTCTTGTGATTTTTATCGCAATTAGTTTTATCTAGTCTTTAGGAACCCAAATTCCTTTAGACCTCTCTTGAATTTCGTCTTAGCTTTTCAATCTTATGCCCAGATCTTCTAGACTAGGGACCCCTATCTCTTTAGACCCCGACCTAGAAAGAACTCTACGTAGGAAACTAAAGCTATTCAACGAAAATTCAAAAGCTTCTGATACTTCAAGTTTAGGTCGTATTCGTGAGAAATACTCGGATATTTTATCTAATCTTGAAGGAGAAGAAGATCCATTCTCATCTCCATTCACAAAAACCAATCAAATTTCAAACAACACTCCATCTTCATCTTCACAAAATAAAATGGTTCGACTTTCAGACCATTCCAAACCCACCGCAGAAACACTTCCAAGGGGTATTGCTACACCCCAAATCGAAGCCCAAAACTTTGAAGTCAAACCTGCCTTCATTAACCTTTTAGAAAGAAGCCAATTTAGTGGCAATACCACAGAAGATCCCAACCTTCACATCATGGGTTTCCGACAAGGGGGTGATGAGAGCCTATATGAAGCTTGGGAGAGGTACAAGGACTTGCAAAGGGAGTGTCCTCATTATGGGTTAGATCCATGGCTCCTTGCCATCACATTCTATAATGGGTGTTATATAGAGTCCCGTCGTATCCTGGATTCTGCTAACAATGGAAGATTTGATCAAATTAATGTTGAAATTGCTCACACTACCATTGAATCCATGGCAATTCACGATTCTCAATATAGAAATTCCAGCTCCATACCATCGAAATCTAAGCAAGAGGACCCCACTTTGACACTTTTACAAGCTCAAGTAGCCCTTCTCACACAAAAGCTAGAACAATTTCAATCCTCTACATTTCCACAAGGTGACAATGGTGTAAGTAAACTTGAAGCCATGATGCTGCAATTGGCTCAAAGGCAAGACACCATGATATCTCAATTCCAAGAGAGCGATCAAGCTAAGGACGCCGCCATCAAATTGTTGGAAGTTAAAATTTCTCAATATGCCTCTTCTAATACCCATCAAAAGCAAGGGTAGCTGCCTTCACAATGTTACCAACCTCACGAAACTGTAAATGCCATTTCCTAGAGAAGTGGTAAGCATAATGATGAGCCAGTGGTAGTTGATGTTGAAGATGAGGTGCCCATGTCAAAATGGAAAGAGCACGAGATTCCTATTGAGATCAAAGTCCCATTTCCCCAAAGATTAGCCAAGCACAAGGAGGAGGCAAAGTATGGTAAATTCCTTGACGTCGTCAAGAATTTGAAGGTAACAGTCCCTTTCATTGAATTGCTTTCCCAAGTTCCTTCCTATTCCAAGTTTATGAAGGAAGTCCTCAAGAAGAAGAGATCCTTCTATGAGATTAAAATCGTAGCTTTCACTGAAGAGTGTAGTGCACTCTTGCAAAATAAGTCTCCACCAAAACTTAAGGACCCTGGTAGTTACTCCATCCCTTGCACTATAGGCACGTATACCATTGATAAGGCCCTTTGCGACCGAGGTGCTAGTGTAAGTGTCATGCCCTTTTCTATGTTTGAAAAACTTAACATGGGTGCTTTGAAATGCACTAATATTACTTTGCAAATGGCGGACCATTCTCTAAAACAACCTATGGGTGTTTTAGAAGATGTGCCCGTCAAAGTTGGTAAGTTTTTCATTCCCGTTGACTTTCTAGTGCTTGACATGCTTGAGGACTCTCAAATCCTAATCATTTTGGGAAGACCCTTTTTGCACACCACTGGTGCAGTTTTTGATGTCAAGAATGGGAAGTTGACATTAGAGATAGGAGATGACAAGGTGACCTTTAGTAAAAATTCCACCGTTAGGAGTCCCGTGCTAGAAGACTCATGTTATGTGCTTGATGTGTATGACTCTTCTATTGTTTCTTCTATGCCTCGATCCTTTTTGACGGATCCGTTGGAGGCACATCTTAGTGTTGATTCTCTTGCAGGTGAACATACTAAAAGCACTACTGCTAAAAGTGCTAGAAGAGGCTATTCCTGGAAAATCTTGGCATGGATGGAGAATGTAAAGAATGCTATGATGATGAGTTTGGATGATAGTGAGCTTAAAGATAAAGGATGATCAAAGAAAGAAATGGAGTCTAGCAAGACTTTGAAATTGCGCTTCTCGGGAGGCAACCTGTGTTCCTTTTCTTTTTGCATTTTTCTTTTTGTATTCCCTTTTTCGTTGTTAGGATTTATTTTGCAGATGAAAGAGTTTTTGAAGAATCTATAAAGACCTTCCTTGTCAAGTCCAAAAGACTAGCTTGGGGGGGTCCGCACTGACTAGTAAGCTTCAATCTTCTTTCATTTTTCCTTTTCGCCATTAAGCATCTCATTGCATATTTTGTCTTTGTGCTCACATTGAGGACAATTTGATGTTTAGCTTGGGGGAGGGATTGCATTTTCCCATTTTGCATTTTAGTTGATCATTTTTCAAATTTTGAATAAAAGAAAGAGAACATTTTTGAGAAAATTTAAAAATTTCTGAACATAATTGAATACTTTTCATGCTTTGCTTGCTTGTTTACTATGCTATCATGTTACATTTCCCAAACTTAGAGCTTTCAAAAGATAATGATTCAATATTCATTGAATTGTGATACATGGGGAAGTCTTGTACACAGTAGGCATGGAATGAATCTATAAATGAGTACGCTTGATCTTGACATTTGGCAAGTTACATATATCGTAAGGTAGAACCTCCTTAGGCTGGTACATCTATACCCAGTCTCATTTAGGTGTGTGTAGTTCTCCTTGTGATGTGTGTCATGTCAAAACGCATAAGTATGGTTCTCATTTCATTTCTATAAGCATTGCATTCATGATTCACTAAGATTTGAAGCCTTTTTCACTTTGAATTACACCTCAAAATTAGCCCCTTCATACAAATGCTTCACAAAACAATAGCTACATATAAAAACTACCTACCTTTTGAGCTAGTAGCTAGACTATGGTGTATGGGTGCTATTTTGAGAAGATTTGTTCCTTGATGTCAAAATGAATTTGGGAGAACGAAAATGTTCAAGAAGTGAAGTTATGTTCAAAAGAAAGAAAAAAAATGAAAAGAAAAAAAAATGAAAATATTGAAAAATCGAAAAGAAAAAAAAAAATCGGAAAAAGAAAAAGAAAAAAAAGAAGAAGTTGTGAGTATCTCCTCAAAATGTCAAATCAATAGAAGGAGTTTACCCTTGTGTTTCGTGTGTAATAAGCCAATCCGTTACTTCTGGCTTCGTTTTTCGTATTTTGGGAGTTAACCGAAAGTTTGGATTGAGTATTAATTTATCATTGGTCAGTTGCTAGCTCATTCTAACCTTCACATAACCATAATTGTTTGTCCACCTTTCACCCATTTCCCAAAGCCTTCTTCTTATCTTTTCGGCTTCTTTTCTATGTGCATTATGATCTTTGACTTATGTTTTGAATTGTTTACCATATTAGACTGCGGACACATTTTCATAAGTCGTAGATAGGTGAGTGTCTCAAAAACATTTATACATAAAGAAATCACTGTTTACATGCAATGAGTGTTCGAGTGTGCCATGAGAGTCCATTTGTCAAAAGATCATTCAAGAGCCGAAAATCTATAGTGAAATTCTTTGTGCTACGCCGTTATGTAAATCTCAGCCATGTTTATGTATCATTCTTACCCACGTTGTTTTTGGGTTATGATTCATTATGTTTTCAAAGTTTTACGTTGAGATTTGTTTCCTGATGGTGTAGTAGACAATGCTTGCAACCCTTGTCCTGGTATTGTTTGTTATGTTTGCTTGAGGGCAAGCAAAGGTTTAGCTTGGGGGAGTTTGATAAGTGAATATTTGTATGATTTTAACCCCCAATTTAGCTCGGTTTTGTATGTCATTTGTGCTTTGTTAAGCCATTTTATGAGCTAATATCGTCTTCTAGGCGAATTCCTATGTTCTAACCTGTTTTGTAGGGAAATTGACGTTTCTACGCCCTTTTTCTATATTCCCGAGCATTTGCCTAGAACCCGACGATTTGAAGAAGCAAGCTTGACCAAGTGAAAGGCATTTCAAGAAGGTTCACTAATTCGAAAGAGAGAAGAAGCAAAGACAGTTTCGTAGTTGTCGGAAGATCAATCAATTAGGCGGAAGAATTCACCGCTTTACATCAAACCCTATCAACAAACCCGACTCAGGAGGTCAAGGGGGATGTTGGAAGTCAAGTCATAAGCAAAGGAAGATGAAACGTTAGTCAAAAGCTTCCAGATGACCACTTACCCGATCGGGGAAGTGTGTACCCGATCGGGGATGTTCGCTGCTCCGCACAAAATGCTTCAACTTCCTATTTTTGTCCTATATGTTCAATGCTCGACCCCTTCCCCATGAAACCCTAATGCTATATAAAGAGAGCTCCAGCCCCTCTTCTCAAAACAACTCATCTCAATCTCACACATAACATCTCTTCTTTTCTTACATTTACTCTTTAGTTTAGGCTTTCTAGTTTAGATCATTTTCTTCTTTTGTCTTTAGTTCTTAGTTTATTTCTGTCCATTTCACATCAAAACCTTAGTTTAGATCAACAAGAATTTCAATCTTTGTAATCTACTTTGTTGGGTTCAAGTGTTGTATTTCAAGGAACGATTATTCTATGCAAGGGATTTCTATTATTGTTATCGCTTTCATTGTTGATCGCCACCTAGGTATTTCTATTTTATCCTTTGTTTAATGTCCTTATTATTTTCCATTTGATTGTTATTTTCTTTACATGTTATCTTAGATTCATTTTTGTGTTGTTATAATCGTTGTTTCATTTCCTAGATTGTCAACTAGCGTCGTTATTATCGCCACATAGAAAGTCTTAAAACATGTCTATCCTAGTTTTCATTGTTAATATCATCTTAGATTTAGACATCGCCATGAGTAAGTAGTCATCTTTTTAGGGTGTAGGGTAGCCATGTTAGATTGATTAAAAGATGTTAATTGGATAAAAGAAATTGTGCTTTTAAAATATTGTGTCTATGCATGTTTGGACTATAACGATAGTTAACAATTTCTGGCCGGAAATCATTGACTAAAATGGAATTCTTTTCCAAGGTAGAGATACGTGAAT